>NC_061160.1:54484136-54491489 GCF_022113875.1 Hydra vulgaris
CAAAGCATTGTTGTGACCTTTTATAATTCTTTCCATATTTTTTGTGCAACTGTAGCTAACTTTAATAGTATTTTGATTAAAAATTTTATGTAATTTATTAGAGGGCAGGAAATGCTTATCGATCAATTTTAAAAACACTTTTCCTATGTTTGTGGAAACATTTTTGCTATATGGGGGGTTGAACCAAATTACATTTCTAGTTCTATTTCGCTTTTTTGTATTCTTTTTTTCAGGGTCAAATTTTAATTCAAAGTTTTCAAAACCACTTTTTTTAAGGGCATCTTCAAATATCTGTTTGGATATATATATATATATATATATATATATATATATATATATATATATATATATATATATATATATATATATATATGTATATATATATATATATATTATATATATATATATATATATATATATATATATATATATATATATATATATATATATATATATATATATATATATATATATATATATATATATATATATATATATATATACTTTTGCATGGTAGTCAAAAAGAGTTTCCCATAAACTGTAGTTTGAAAGAGCGCGTTAATAAACCAGACCAGAAAAAGTTTAAAAACATATATATATATATATTTTTTTAAATGATAGACTGCCTGCCCAAACCAAACCCTCAGTCGATATAGCAGCACTCCCTTGTGAGTCAGGCTATTTGTCAGTCATTGTAGCAGCACTCCCTTGCGAGTCAGGCTATTTGTCAGTCGATGTAGCAGCACTCTGTTGCGAGTCAGGCTATACGATAACCGATGTAGAAACACTCCCTTGTAGCAGCAGGCTATAAGATAGTCGATGTAGCAACATTTACGCATGTTTTAAAAATGTTTTTTATTAAAACAAAAACAAAAACACCGCTAATTAAAAAAAACTTTCTAGTTGTTATTATTGCGGTTTTTTAAAAATTTTTTTAAAAACAATAAAATTTAATGTACTTCCGCATTAATTTAATTGCTTTGACATTTCGACGACAATTAATACAGCTTAAGAGACGAGGTAATTAAAATTGTAGTTGAAAGAGACTTTTTTTACATTAAAAGACTATTTCGACTACACTATAAGGATATATATATATATATATATATATATATATATATATATATATATATATATATATATATATATATATATATACACACATGTATATATATATATATGTATATAATAGTCAGCATTGGTCAGCAAAAAAACTTTTATACAAAGGGGTTACCATAAAACATAGAAATGAGGTCAATGATTTTTGGCTGACCTTCAAAACTTTTAAGTCGACCGTTAGGTCGTCATTGCCAACCCTTATTCCGAGGACTGATATATACATACGTACATTATATTGCTCACACTATTTTAATAAGCAAAAAGTACCAAGTTTGATCCCCACATATCCCTCTCTGGTAGTACTAGGTTCAACATGATTGTCAGAAATATTAGGCTGCGAAAAACAACAACAAAAAAATCCATAAAATGTGCATTTTACAGAATCAATGATTTCTTTTAAAATATCATCAAATGATAAATTAATAAACATTTAAGGTCTACAGTTTTTTAAATTGAACATAAAATTCTAATTAATTTTATTCTGCTTACTTTGTTAATTGTTCTTTTATTTGTACTTTTTTAATTTTCTTTTATCTGTTACAAGTTATTTTAATAAAAACATTTTCACTTTTTTTTTAAAAAAACAGGTAAAAAAATAGCTGATTGATTTTAGATGTTTTTCTTCTAATAACTTATATTGCTTTTAAGTTATCTTGAAAATAATCAATCAAGTAAGCATTTACAAAATAATCAATTAAGTAAGCTTTTACAAAATAATCAATTAAGAAAGCTTTTACAAAATAATCAATCAAGTAAGCTTTTACAAAAACAACAAAACTTTTCTTTTTATACTTTTATTATTTGAAATTTTAAAAAACAATAAAATTTTAATTTCTCTAAAACTTTTCGCACTAACACTTCATGCAATCTAGTGTCAACTGATGGTTTCATTAGATTTATCAAATTAATTGACTCAAAGCTCACAATCAAAGACTGTATAAACTATTACCAAAAAACCTTCTAAAACTATTTAAAAAAGTAAAAAGTGTTAGCCTTGATGAAATAATCACTTTAGCAGTTCAATTCTTACAAAATGATAATAAAATTATGATAAACAATGATAATATAAAAATAATAATTAAATAATGAGAAAATGAATATAAATAATGATGATAATGATGATACATATATATATATATATATATATATATATATATATATATATATAATATATATATATATATATATATATATATATATATATATATATATATATATATATATATATATATATATATACACACAAATAGTATTGCGTACTAAGGTAAGCAATTTGACATCATACTGAAATAGTCTGCGGCTGGGGGCTTCAGTACATACATCGACTGACAAATAGCCTGACTCGCAGTAGAGTGCTGCTACATCGACTGAGGGTTTGCGATGGGGCAGCAATCGTGACACTCTAAAAACACTCTAAAAACAACCAATACAAAATTAAAATTAACAGATAAAATAATAAAATTAAAAATACTATAACTGTAACGTTCTTATAGTCTATTATTAGAATTATTAATAAGAATATTATGCTTAATTAAATATCCTATATTTTAAACCATCAAAATAATTCTTAAATTATTTTGACAGTTTAAAGCACAAAATACACTTGTCCATACATGACAATTTCAAGAAAACAGGTTTTTAAAGTTTGAGATCCTAAATTAATTAACATAAATTATTATAAATTATTTCAGAAGATAAAAACTGTTATCTTTGCTTATTTTTAATATCTAACTATATTTTTAATAATATTTATAGCCAAAATGTCAAGAAGAATATTGATTTGCTGTTATCTCATGTACCGCCTAATTATTATTTAGCCCATTGATTTTTCAAGTGAGTTTAAACAAGAATTCCTTGATGCAGAAATAATGACCAAAGAGAATTATTTATGTAACAACCATTAATAATGTCTAGTGGGAATTATACTAATCATTAATGTCTAAAAGCAATTATTTGTGTAGCAACCATTAAAAAAAAAAAGTTAATGAAGATATATTTAATCAACATTGTATAAGAATTTAGCGAACATTTGGTACTTGTTTCAATTGGATTACCAGAGTTAAATAAATTCGATCTTAAAAAAAAAATGGCAAAGAAATTTAATGATATCATAAAAAATTAATTTCATAACAATAGATTCTTAATTATATTAGCATAAAATACCTTTGACAATGGTTTCACCACCAACCATGGGATACACAGAATCTAGAGCAATATCCCGCAAATTTTTATCCTTTTCATCAACATAACAAACTCTGCCATCTTTAAATGGAATAGCTTTATAAATAAGAGCTTCAGCATCTCCATGTCCATAGATTATCTTCAAACAAAATATTATTAGCCTTAATTCTTTAAACAATTTTTTTAATATTAACAATAATTTAAATTTAAAATTTTCAATATTTGAAAACTGCATTATTTTTTGTACTAAAAGTTCTTTTGTATGTTATGTGAGCTTCAAAAAGCAAAACACTTACTTCAGTGTTCATTTCTTTTAAAGCATTGTTAAAATCTTCAGTTGTCAAACATGTACGTTTTGCGTGCTTCATAAACATAACAGCATTCTAAAAAAATTTAAATATTTTACAATAACAACAAGCAATTTATTTTCCGTAAATCATTTTTACAATAGTTTTGATAACAACAATAATAATAACAATAAAATAGTAATAATAATATATTATAGTAATATAAGATAAAAAAAAAATAATAAAAATTATAGTAATAGTAATAATATGTATGTTTACAATAACTACAACAAAAAAATAATAATAATAACTAATATTATAATGGTAGTTATGAGCATAAAATTATTTATAATAATAAGTTAATGATTCATTTAGGATGGTGTCACTCATACAGAAATCTGATCAAATGAGTGACACTAATTTTTAAACATAATATAAGTAATAATAAGCAAAGACATTGAAACAAAGCATTGATTAACATATAGATTAAAGTACATAGAACATAAATTAAAACAAACATATAGAAATCATAATTCGCAGGTTTTAATAATAAAAAAAAGAAAAAAATAAACAAAAAGTACTGATGATAATTGTAGTAATGACGAAAAGAAAATTAAAAGAATATTTTAATCGTAAAAATAATGTCTAAAAGTTAAAAAATAAAAAGTTTTTCTGAATTTTATAAAATTGATTTATAAAATTCAGAAAAACTTTTTAGTGTTTAAGATGGAATAAAGGTATTTTAGGATACAGTTTTTCGGACTCATTCAAAAGGCATGCAAGGCTCCTGTTCCATTCACAGACGCACTGATAAACAATAGAATTTTTACTATACTTCTGGGTTTTAAAAGATTTAGTTCTTCATTGTGTATATTTCTAGTAGAGTAGGAATGTAATAGTCAACTTTCTGTGAACAAGTTTGTGATAGGGATGGTAAGTTTTTATTTAAGGAGTCAAAAACAAAAAGAAGATTAGCATACTTTACTAGCTGAAAATGTTAGAATGAAAAGTTTTTTGAAGGACTTCGATGTATCTGATTTAATTGGTTGAAAGTTTATTTTTCTAATGAATTGACGCTGAGACAATAGCAACTTGTTAATGCAATAGTTTCCAAAAAGATTCTGTTGGTGTGAGCTCAATGTTGTAATTTTCAATGAGAATTGAATTAATTGAGGATGTTCCTTTCTTTAACTTTGTTTCAGTTATACCAATAATAGAAAAATCAAAATTAATTAATGATAGTATAATGTTTAAATCCTCAAAGTGTTTTTGTAACAATGATATGTTTAGATAAAAAAAGAAGAGCACTTAATTTTCATAAAATTAAGTGCACATAATTTGCTTGCATCATAATATTAACAAACTATGTCTAAAGAAGTAGAAATTTCTTTCTCAGAATTTGATGCAAAAGTGGCATTTTCAAATTTCTATTTATCTACATAAAATTTTCTTCCGGTGATTTCCAGCACCTTTTTTTTTAGAAAAAAAAGTGCTGGAACTCACCGAAAAAAAAAGGTTTAATTTATATTTATTAGGTTTAATTTATAGATATTAGGTCTTTAAAAGAATTTTAAGGTTTAAATTTAATTTAAATTTAAATTAAATTTTAACACTCCATTATTATCTTATGTTTGCTTTTTTGCAATTAAGTTTTTTTTTTAATAAGGCCGAATTGTTTGTGGGTAATTCTTAATGGTCAATTACTTAATTTTTTATCAACTATAAAATTATCTATTTCTTATAACAACTTTAAACAAACTAACCGTCGAGTTTATCAGTTATCAATAAGATATTTGTCTTACTAGATTACTTTGTACCAACACCATTTTAAACATGATTAAACTTTTTTTCATTAATACTGTTGCCCAGAAATATAAAAATTAGCAATCGTGATTGCTTCAAATAATATACTTTCATGATCGCTAAATGACTTAGGCCCATCGCAATTCATTTTTCTACAAAATGGCAGTTTCACCTACGCATTAAGCCATTTACATTACACAAAACCTTTTTTAACTAGAGGGCAGTTAGTTAAAAAAGAGGTGCGATTACTATGATTAGCAGGTGCAATTAGCAAAAAAAAAAGAGTGTACACACCTCTTTTTTACCTTACCTTAACTTATCACACCTCTTTTTTACCTTACCTTAACCCTAACCTCTTTTTAACCGCACCTTAACCCACCTGTCATGCCTTAAATGCACCTTAACCCACCTGTCACACAATTTGAAAAAAAAAATTTCACCACCACGTAATTTTGAAAAAAAATTTCAATAATTTTATATAAGAAAAAAATATTTCATTTTTCAAATGAGGGGGGCCAATTTTATATAAGAAAAAAATTTCTCTTCTTATTATTAAGATTTTTTATTAAAAGTATTGAAAGACAATACTATAACTGTCGATTACACTCAAAATTTGAAAACGCCACTTTTGCATCCTAACATCACTGCTGCGCTATCACATGCTACACAAATAAACAATTTTTCAAATACTCATCTTTCATCCCATAAGAATGAAGACATTTAAGTAAAGCATCAAATAGTCCTTTAGCCATAACACTTTCAAGCTCTACTAAATCCAAAAATAAATTGATTGGTGAATTCATTCTGCTGCCTTTTACACAGCACCGAATGTACACTATCTGTGTCGATTTTTGGCTTATAGTGGTTGATTCATCAATTATTATCAAAATCTTACTCTGACTTCAAAAAACTTTCTCACATGTTAAAGATTTGAAAATATTGTTTGACAGAGTCTCTTTTTTAGCTTCTTCTACCATCTTTAATGCAGCTTGATATCCAGCAGATTATTTGTGATCAAATATTTTCTTATGTAACGAACTTAACTGTTGCTTTCTATCTTCACCATAATAGGAGACTTCATAATTGGACCATTCTTTAGACATTTCCATTCCCATCTTAGCTTCTACGCCAAGGGTTTTCACTTTTTGGCAAGTAGTGCAACCGCGCTTTTTTTGTCGATAACAAAGCCACTCATTTTTGGAACAAAATGCTGTTTTTTGCTCTAAAGTCCAGCAACTTAACTAGCTAGCTATAATTGGTTTAATTTTCTGCAGAAGGTAAATCTAACGCTGAAATTTTGATTTCATCTGTTGTTTTTTTACATTTAATTTGATTTTTTTTTTTCAGGGGAGTCCACCAAGAAAAAACTGGTAATTTTTTTTCATAATTAGTTTTGTGTTATTTTGTTTAATTGATATTTTTATATAGCCATTTAAAAAAATAAATTAGGTTATAACTTTGAATTTAACGCTAATAACAGGAAATTCATTAACGATATAATAAAAATTGCTGTTGCAAACAGTGTATAGTTTGTATTTTAAAAATTTTTTAAGTAGCGTAAGACATTGTGAGAATAGTATTCGGAAAAACACTGCACATAAACAATAGAATTTCTTTTAAAAAAATTTAAAAGACATATAGTTGTAAGATTTATTATTGGAAAAACAATGACGTCATAAAAACAAATGCTATTATATTAGCGTTTTTTTTTAATTCTTTTCTTATAAAAAAAAAAGAAAAGAAATTTTTCTTAAACAAATTTTGAAACGCATCGTTGTTATGTTTTCAAATCTGCAAAAAGTGCTTAAAATCTGCAAAAAGTGCTTTCAAAATGAACTAACTTCATAATATAAAAATGTTTACATAAAGCAAAAAAATTATATATATCAAAAAACGGTGCCGGAACGCGATTTAAGAGAAAAAAAGCACTGTATATATATATATATATATATATATATATATA
>NC_061160.1:54497489-54604726 GCF_022113875.1 Hydra vulgaris
AGAAAGGTTGACATTTTGTATACATTTTATGTTATTCACCTCCTCAAGACCGAGAAGGCCACTACAGATGAGAATGCTACTTAATAGTAGTTATAACCCTCTCTCAACTCTATAACTCTGAAACACGAACCTTGACAAACAAGGTCGCTGCGCAGAGAAACAAAGTGAGCGCGGTACTACCAGGAACGTGGTGGGGATCGAACTCGGAACCTCTCGCTTATGAAGCGAGTGTTTTACCACTACACCACTACCGTGTCTCTCTAGTATTACACTTGTATTATTGACCAATAAAAAAACGTAATGTAACAAAATCAAAACCAAAATGTAACTTTGCAAATTGAAACTTTTTTTTTTTTACAGTTAAAATAAACGATGATAATTAGCAATTTTAAAAAATTTATTACAAATGTCTTGACAAACGCATTGTTAAATACCATAACTGATGAGTTACAGCATTTAACAGAATTGTTTTATTTACAATATTATTTATATATTTGATTATTGATAACGCAATAACATGTTTGTCAAAACTATCGTAATTAAAAAAATCTAAAAAAAAAGAAAGTACATTTAAAAGTTAAAATAACTTACAGTATTTAGGCAACCTAAGGTACTTATTACCTTTAAAAGTATAACCAACCGAGACATAGCATAACATAAAACATTTAAGAATTGAAACTTAATTAAAATATGTTACAAATATATTTTTATTTTACAATATATTGCGTCATTTTTTTTTTTTTTTTTAAAGTGTAACTAATTAAGACATAACGTAACGCTAAAAAAATCTGTTTGAGACGTATTTTAGTTACGTCTCAAATCTAGATTGAGTTACGTTATGTTACGTCTCGATTGGTTACAGTTTATAAAGTTATAAAAAAAACAATTGAGAAGTAACGTTGCGTACAAACACTTGTGACAAAGTAACCAACTGAAATAAAGCTATTTTACAATAAAATTAAAATAAAAGATAGTATATAGCATTACAGTAATAGTAAACAATTACTGCATTATCAAGTTTATTTACTTAATATTTGATGAAAAAATTGAGAATGTAACCTTGTTACTAATTGTAACCGATAGAGATGTTATGTAATTTTTAGCAAAAATTATACTTAGTTTGATTTAAAGTTATTTTTACTTGTTTTTTATAACAAAACAAATTTTATTATATATTAAGTTACATGGTTTGTTTTAACAGTATTAACGTTTTTAATTTTTAGTTAGAACATTCTGTAACTATTTAAATATGTTGTTTTTTTTTGTATATTTTTAATTCAATTAAAATTTTAAGACAATTGAGTCTTAAGGGTGCTATTTTTAAATAAAAATAGCACCCTTAAGACTCAATTGTCTCAGTAAATGCCTTGTTTATCCAATTTGTTCAAATTTATTGACTTTTGGAGTTTTGGCAAATTCATGATTTTTGGAGGTAAAATGAAGACTGTGGCCCAAAATCTCAAGTAAAAAGTTTAATTGTATATCATTATTTTATCTTAGGTCTACTGAAAAAAAAAATTAGATTCATCAATTGTCTCTCTAATACTTGATTAAAATTTGCGTTTAAAAATTGTCTTTTTAGAAAAATTTAAATTTTGTAACGAAAGCAATTGAAATGTTTTTTAAAACAATTATTTGAATAGAACATCAAATAGTATTATTTATTGATTAGTTTAGGACATTTATAGCCATGGTCTAAGGGAGGGCCAGGGGGCCTCTAACCAACTCCGCCCTCCCCCTACACACAACTTCTGCCCCCCTCCCCACACACACACAAATTTCCCTGGATTTTTTTTTTTTAATATACATTAAATGAATAAATAATAAATTATTAAAATTCAATTTAAAAACATAATTTTTTGTTTGAGAAACAATTTATTTGCACTATTACAATTAAAATCGGTGAATGCTCCTATTATATCAAAAACAAGCAAAAGTTTTGTTTTGTTCTTTTTAAAGGTTGTACTTTACTTGTTTGTATTTTCTTAAAGAATGATTGTGAATTTTATTGTTTTTACATTATTTTGGCAGGTAATATTATAAATAATAACCATATTTAATAAAGAGAAATATGATTTTGGAAAAAGTCTTAAAATTCGTTGCCACAAAACTGGATTTTCTAGAAAACAAGGTTTTGTTTAATTCAAAGATCTTGTTAAAAACAAGAAGAAATAATATGGCAAGCAAATTTAAAGGAAAAACATTGTTCAATAAGAATTATATGTTATTATAATGAGTAACTGTCCACCTTATTATGTCAATGACTATATTAGTCTTAATCTACTAAATAATACCATAAAGATATTGAGTGTTAAAATGTTTTAAAAACATTTCAAAATTTATAATTTTTAAAATTGTGAAAAGATCTCAGTTTTGAGTGCTTACTTTGAAATAAGTAAGCACTCAAAACTGAGATATTAAGGGTGCTATTTTTGGATTCCTTAAGTAAAAATCTATTGGGATACCAAATTTTAGGCAATTTCTCAATTACAATTTCAAAGATACTATATGTCAAAGTAGCTTTGTAGTTGTTTCAGACTAAAACGCTGAGTTAGCATTATTTCAAATGATGATATCTCTACAACCCATGTACATTTTCAACAAAAATTTTTGCAGTTATTATTTTTTTAATATGGACTGCAAGTGAGGTAAATATGAACAAATTCTGAGATATAAGGGTGTCATGGTCTGGATAATTTCATATGGAATGACCCAACAACCAACCATATGTGGTGTCCAAGCTCTATGCTTATGAAGCAATTTTCTACTTATTTCACAAAGAACTAACACTTTCCCAACATGAAAATTGATTTATATTCAAATTTCAAATTCAATTTTTTCACTTTTAAAAAAAATTTATCTTTTTATTAATTAAACTTTCTTCTTCAGGGCTTGGTTGATTAAGGTCTTTTCAATCAAATCATTAAAAACAACAAACTTTTTAGCTAATTTGATATTATTTCGTTATTTAACATATATTTAACATTATATTATAATATTTATTTAACATATACTTTAACATAACATTTTTAAACTTGTAAAATTCAATGCTTTTGTTAAAATAAATGAAATCAAACATATAGAGATAGAGAACAATATATATATATATATATATATATATATATATATATATATATATATATATATATATATATATATATATATATATATATATATATATATATATATATATATATATATATATATATATATATATATATATATATTAAAACTTTATATGTACTCGCTGACTTTAATATCCCTCTTCCCTCCTATTTGTATACACTCATGTTTTGGGGTAACCAAAATGTAGCCCACTCCCATACCTGCATATTTACTTTATGGAAGACCCTCTTGTGGCAATCATTATTTTTAAAGTTTGACAAGTTATCAAAACAAAAAGAAATTAAGTTTATCAAAAATGTTTTATTCAAGTGAAAAAGAAAAAAGCACTGCAAGGTCATTAATTTATTAAAAAGTTAATTAAAACTTTCCTTTCAAATTGACTGTCATTTCTTCGCTTAAAGCCTTTCAGCACCATTAATATTAAATTTGAAAATCACACTTTTATTCTTTATAAATGTTGTTATACAAAAGTTTTTACAAAATTAGGTTATTATAAAAAATAGTTTGATAAATTAATTGTAAGGGAGAAACGTATTAAACTCATTTTATAACAATAAAAAGAAAAACCATTTTTTACTGTAAATGACAATTTATAGACAATGATATAAAAAATTCTTACATGAACAGTCTCTCTAATTCTATAAGTTGCATCTTCAGCAAGGTTCCCACAAATCTCATCATTAAGCTTGGAAATGCCAATAGACTCTACCCAAACATCTAAACACTGTTTTGGAATAACAGTGTATCGTGAACTTGTTCCACTCATAACATCTTTAATTATTTGTTAAATTTTCTAAATAAAACATATAATTTGTAAAACTATTTTAAAAATATTAAAACTTCCCAAGATATTGGAGTTACAAAGTACCCTGTGTACATGAACTTTATTTTGGTTAAAACATATACATACATACATACATACATACATACATACATACATACATACTTGGATGCATACATTATGTATGTATACATACATATATCAACTTGTTTCTCCACACAGCAGCCTTCGTCAAGGTTCATGTTTTGTAGTTAAGAGAGGGTTGTAACCACAATAAAGCCTCCTCGACTGGTCTTTTCAGCCTTTGAGAGTTGAATAGTCACATACACACGTATATAAGTTAGAAAAAACTTGTGCTTTTCAAAGTTTTTTTTTTATACAGGTGTTTTTACTAATTTATATATATATATATATATATATATATATATATATATATATATATATATATATATATACATATATATATACATATACATAAATATGGGACTTTTTACAAACCCATGCCTGTTCTACAACTAATAAACTTTACAAACGCCTTAACTATTATGACTTATTTTAATTTATTAAAATTCACTAAATAAAATATAGACTTTGAAGTTAATGATTGTAACTATTTTTAAATTGTGCCTAAACTATTTTTGTAAAACTTTGATTATATTCCTGATAAGGTAAGAAAAACTAAATAGTTATGATCAAGGAACTATTAAGTTTTGACTAATTTGTTATATCACTGCAATGTCATGTTTGCAGCAATTTATAAGTTTATATTATTACTTGCATTTTAATTCCCATCACATTTTATACAAAAAATTATAACCCAGAGCAGTATAGTTTACTTAGTGCAATCAAAACAGTGTCAGCATTATATTAAATTACCTAAAAAATGACATAAAAAATTTAAATTGATAGGGCACATTTTTTGTGCAATAACTTTCAAAATCATTCAAAATGCAGAAAATATAATATTTTACTAGAAAAATGTAATTAGACATTTTACTTTAAATATAAATGAAGTGTTCCAGGCACAGTTAAAAATTCATCAATTCTCTCGCTATTTATATACCATTGTATTTGCCAAGATGATGATTCGAAGAACGTGAGGTGTGACTTTATTAAGACGAGAAAAGAAACCATGATCTTAGACAGAGATTAGGAATAGTGAATGTATCAAATAAGATTCCTCAGAGAAAATTCAGGTGATTTGGGTTTGTCGCACAATGACAATACTGTCACACAATTGTCACAGTATTGTCGCACAATGACAATACTGATAATTAAAGTATCAACATTTCGATAGACAGCTTTAGGAGAAAAAGGTAGAAGAAAGCTAGCAGACAATGAGTTATTTTTTGTCAAACATGGCCCATGTCAAATATTATCTCCAGTCACATAATATGCTGAGCATATTAAGTGACTGGAGATTTCACAAAAACACTCAAAATGATTTTTCCAAGCAATAGGGTAGATTTTTCTGGGCAGAACAGTTGAAGCAATTCTTAATAACCAGATGCTTTTTATAATGTTAAGCTGTTTTACAGATCAAGACAGTATTTTTATTGTGATACTGCCATTTGGAAGAGTATCATTTAAGTTAACAAGCTTTTTCTAGTACCTATAAATCCCTTTTGATAGTATTTTTAATTAAATTGTGATTTTCAAATTAGAGTTTTTTTCTCCTAAAAAAATTGCTTTTACTACAGTTAAAAAGGGTCACTTCTTCTAATAAAAGATCAGTTTAACATTTAACATGATCAGGATAAAAATTTATAACTAATCTCATTAATGTGATTTGAATGAATCTTACAATATTTCCAATAAACAATTTACTTTTTGATGAATACTTATTTTTCAAACAATTTAGTTAATTCACTTTTTCTTTTTTTCTCTGTGAAATTTTTGTTCATTTAAAGATTAAGATTGTAAATATTATTAATTTAATTTATTCATGTTTAAGTATATAATAAGGTGGCGTTTGAAAAATATTTTAAAAAAGAATCTGCTCTCTGCCTACCTATTTGTATTTTTTATATCTCAAAATTTTTTTGGTGTAGCTAAATAAATTTGATCAAAAGTGTCAACCAGGGTGGTTAAAGAAGTGAAATCATAGAGCATAAAAACTATGGTTAACAAATAAAATTATTTTCAAAAATTTCAGTCCTTTAAAATATTAAAGATTTTATTAAAGATACTATTACTCTTAATATTTTCTTTCTTCCTTTTTGAAAATATTATTAAAAATATTTTTTTTAATTATTAGTTATGATTTAATTATTCAATTATATATTATTATTAAAAATACAGCTTTTAAATAATAATAAATAACTATTAAATATTAACGCAAATATAAAAAAATATACTGAACAAATAATAATAAAATATATATTTCACTAATTTCCTTAAAAATAATAAATAAGTCAAGTGATAGTATAACTAATGGCATATACTTTTTTAAAAACTTATATAAAAAAGTCAATGTAAAAACTATATGAGTGAATTAAAGAAAACATAAACTATTTCATATTGTATTTTCTAGTAAAACAGAAATAAACATTAATATAAAAATTTTTGAAGTTCATTTTAAAATTTCTTAATCACTTAACCAACCAAGAGCTTTAACATTCAAAGTTGTTCCAGCAATTACATGAACATTTAGCTCGGCTTGATGCGCATCTTCCTGTTTAAAGAAATCAACAAATGCATTTCCTGTAATTTCGCCTGTGTCAAGATTTTTTAAAAGAACAACTCTTTTTACTTTAGCAAATTTTGAGAAATGTTCATAAAGAACATTTTCATTGCACGCTTCATGAGGTACTCCTTGAACAAAAACAGACAAAGACTTCTGAATATTTTGTCTTGTTCTTGGATCAACTCGTGTAACTGGATACTGAACAGAATTCAAACTATGAACACTGTCAATAACATGCTGAATGAGACTGCCTCCACTCTTAAATGTAACAAAAGCAAAGTTTACATTACGTTTCGTCTTTCTAACAGTACCTTTATAAATAAGATTAACAAATGCAATTTCACCAAAAGATTTGAAATGATCAAGTATATCTTTTACACATATGCTATCAGGTAAATCGTGAATAGCAATAGTATTTAAGGCAGACAGATTGCTGACTCCTTTATTGATGCCTTGATTATCTACATCTTTAATGTCAAATAAAATATTATTACTTTCGACAGATCTAGTCTTTAATGCCTTCATGTAACTTTCTTCATCATTAAAAGTTATAAATCCAAATCGATATTCACCAGGCACTTGCTCGTTGGAAACATATTGATTCAAACGTGGAATGTCAACTGCTTTAACCTTACCGAATTGAGACATTAAACTTGACAAAAAACTTTTGTCATGATTAAAAGACTTGCTACCTATGAAAATTTTATTTTTATTTGAAAAATGCTTTCGTTGGTTATAAGGAGTCTCCTCAGATGTTACTACATTTTCACCAAGATCTGCATTTGGATTAGATACTGAAGAAAATCCGAGTCTGAAGCATTTCAAACCAAAACCATTTTTAGCAAAAGCTCTTACACAGCTCAGACCTCGTGTGGTAGTCATGTTTAAATGAACAATTGGCCGAGATAATTTAACCTAATATTTTTGCACTTATACTCGGTTAAACTCGGCGAGTATAACCGAGTGTAAGGTTAAATTATCTCGCACATTTGTAATAAAGCATTTGTAATTAAATCTCGCACATTTGTGATAAAGCACTGTTTTATCATATCATATTTATCAGTATGTACAAAAGATGAATATTTATTGATAATAAAAAAGTGTCAAAATATAACATAATAAAAATCTTGTAGAGAAGAGTGAGGAAAAGTAGAACGCGGGAGAAATGGTTTCAGGGCCGGCGCGAGTATGTGTCACGTGGGGCTGGGGTGGGGGTAAGGGGTGCCATTACAACTTTTGTCGACTTGATAAAAAAAAAAAGGTCCTCGATTTTTAAAATTTGTCGACTCTATATCGACTTTTGCCAACTGACTGTTGTGGCCTTGTTTGTGCCGATAAAGATTTAGTGTTGGGGGGGGGGAGGGGCGTGACACCCCCATGCACCCCCTATCGCCGTCCCTGAAACGGATATCTCAAAAATTTCAATTAGGAGAAGTCCCAATTTAATGTTATTTAATGTAAACAAGTAGAATTCTTTCCATCTATTTAGCAGGCGTCGTTTTATCCATGTGTGAGGTAAAAACCACATTTTTGAAAAATACCCCAAAAAAATAATTTTTTGTGGTGTGAAATGGAACAAACAAAATTAATTGATCTCTCGTTTCTCCAGCAGCACTTTTTTATAATTATATTGTCAAAAAAAAACCATATTTTTGAAAAATACCCCTACTATTCTCACTTTATCCCAATGACACGGATCCTCTAAAATCAAAAATATATATACTTTATTATAACCTGCTCTGAATTCAAGGTAATGGAATCAGTGCTCAAAATGATGCTTTATTTCTTATAACTTATTTGGTGTAGTACATACATTATGTTAAAGTAGCATTAAAATTATTCTATAAATATTTTTTAATGACACACTTTTCCCTACTTACCCCTAATTATTTATATTTAAAACTAACTCACAATTTTAGCTTTAGATAACACATATTATTTACCTTTGAGACATTTTTGTATTCGTGGCGTGGTCGGCGTGGCGTGAATTAGAAAGTAACTAAAAGATTACTTCTTTGTAGTTTTTGGTATCTAGGAGCTCTAAAAATATAAAAAAAGTTTATGGACGACTAATGGGTAAATTATTAAGACTTTTAGAAAGAGGAACGAACCCGGAGTGCTTAGATATAATGGCGGCAATGATTTTGGGACTTAGGGACCGCGTATTTTGTTTTTGTTTTTTGTTTTTAATTTTTTTGTTCTTTAATCTTTACAAATTCGTAATATAAAATAGAATCTTTACAGAGTAAGTAAAATAAAAAAAAAATCACAAGGTTACGTTATACAAAAAATATATAAAATAAAACTGTAAAGTATTAGAAATTAATTCAAAGAACACGGGAAGCTTTCAGATGGTCTTGTCATCACAAAAACCGCTATGCGTAACTAATATTTTTAAGTACTTTAATTTGAAATAAGTTTATATTTAAAAAATAATGTTATCAATTTCGGCAGAATGAAAATAATAATGCAAAATGCAAAAAAAAAGTTTTTCTTTTTTTTTCATTTTTACTTTACTATTACAAAAATATTTAAACAGTTTAAGCTTTAATATTAATTTAAATAATTTTTTTTCTTTTGATACCTACCAGCAGAGTGGCGCAGAGGAAGCGTGCTGGGCCCATAACCCAGAGGTCGGTAGATCGAAACTACCCTCTGCTATGGATATGCTTTTACGGAAAAAATTTTATTTAAATTTAATTTCGAACATAATCAATTTGATTATAGTATATTTCATATATAAAATAACATATTTTATAGCATTTAAAGACAATAATTTAAAGACAATAAAAGGTGATGAAATTTCGCAAACCAAATCAATGAATCAAAATGTAGTCATTGTCTTGCAATACCTGTCTGTTGATGCATTTCTAGATATAAGAAATTAATTTATTCTCGGACTAAAATAAAAAAACAATTTTTTTCAATCGTAAAATGACCTTAGCAGCAGAAGAGACTTTCGATTTACCGACCTCTTATCAGTAAATCAAAAAATTTGTTATTATACACTATTCTGATACTAACATTGTTAGTATCAGAATAGTACTATTCTGATACACTATAGTGTATAATAAAAAACTTTTTGTTAGTAACAATACTGTTTGCAAAGCCGTTCCAAAAAGGTCTCTTATGAAGGGTATTTTACGTATTTTTTTCTATTTAAAGACACTAAAAAAATGGTCCTCAATATGAGAAAATTTGACAACTGCAGCTTTGAGGGGGAAGAGGGCACCCCTACACCCCTCTCTTTTCCCCCCCTCACCTTCGAGATGACCCCCACTGTTAGTGTGGTTTATATATAATTTAGTATAAATCTTAGAGTACCATTAAAAAAAAACGTTAGTCTTCTACGCAATCACAGGTGAATTTTCAACCGCAAGAATAAACTTTGATAAACACGTTTTGGAACTAATTTTTCCAATATACACTTTAACAAAACTTTTCTGCCAATGTGCCATATTAAAATTATATTAGTATATCTAAAAATTATATAAAAACAAAAAAAAAAACGTAAAAAAATTTTAACGTAGCAGAGGGTAGTTTCGATCTACCGACCTCTGGGTTATGGGCCCAGCACGCTTCCTCTGCGCCACTCTGCTGATCGTACTTATGAAAAACATAATTATATCATACACATTGTTATGCAATTTATGAGTGTTTAACTTAGAAAACAGAATTTAGCTTTACCTTTTATTTTTCGTTTTAATTTAACAAAATTAAAATGGTTTTAATTTAACAAAATTAAAATGGCACTTTATTTCTTATTATCTTCTGCTACAACTAAAAAGTTTACAAACTGATATGTTTAATTACAAATGGAAAAAAGCTGTCACGCCGCCTGGGACATCAATCCTGATTGGCGCCCTTATTTATCAAATTTTTCGTATATTATATATAAAGGACAAATATATATATATATGTATATATATATATATATATATATATATATATATATATATATATATATATATATATATATATATATATATATATATATATATATATATAATATATATATATATATATATATATATATATATATATATATATATATATATATATATATATATATATATATATATATATATATATATATGTATATATATATATGTATATATATATATATATATATATGTATATATATATATATATATATATATATATATATATATATATATATATATATATATATATATATATATATATATATATATATATATTGTAACACCCCCCATCCCCATCAACGGCAAATTTGACCCTTAGTGGGCAAATGTGACCTATTTCGACTAGTTAGTCGGCAAATGTAGACCCTGTCGATAGGTTAGTCGGTAAAGTCAGTCGGCAAATGTCGTTATGGCAGTCGGTAAATTTTTTGCTGCTGTAACAACTGTCTTTTTGTTTTTTGTCACTTCTAAGTAAAATTTTTTTGTTGATTTTAGGGGGATGTTAAACAGGGACCCGTTTTGACCTAAAGCATCTATTGTTGTTTTGTAGTACTGAGACATTTTGTTGTCCCAGTGTTTTGGAAAATTGTTCTGTTTCAAAAAGTTCCAACTTTGGTTTTGGTTCGTATATTTTATAAATGAACTTCCAATCAATACTTTGAAAAGTAGTAGCAATCGTGAGTTTGGTCCTCTTCGCATTCTTTCAATTGAAAAAGTGTTTTGAGGCGAAGTGCAAGACTTTGCTCCTTCGGAGATAAAATTCCGAGACCCCCGCTTTTGACGGGTAAAAAAGTGTCTCTCGTTTGACCGGATTGAAATTGGTCTTTTGCCACAGATTTTCAAAAATGGCTCTATGCAAACGGTCTATTACCTAATCAGGAGTAGGCAACACGTTTGATAGAAACCAAACTTTGGACATTGCTAACGCATTTATCAACATAGTCTTTCCCCTAAGTGACAAAGTACGTAGTCCCAGAAACCTGAGTTTTTTCTCTATTTTGTTTAGAGTTACTAACCAGTTGAAACTGGTAGTATTACTCAGTCTGGTGTAAAACGTAACACCTAAAATTTTAAAACCGGTGTTATTGCTCCACTCTATGCTGTCCATTTCAGGGTAAATTTTAGGATCAAAACTCCCAAGAGCGAGGCCCTTGGTTTTTGAGGCATTGATCACTGAACCACTTGCTTTTTCAAATAGTTTTACTGTTTCGAAAAAAAAGCGGACTGATTTTACGTCCCTGGCAAAAAAGTTCGAATCGTCTGCGTATTGCTGCAATTTAAGCGGTTTTGGTGTTCCTGGTAATGGGAAACCCTCTAATCTGCTGTCCGCTCTGATCACCAAAGCGAGAGCCTCGGCTTTTGTGATTATTTTGTAATCAGCGCCGATTAAGGATACGGGCTTTCAATTTTTGCATTCAGTTAGATCTCCTTGTTTGGGAATCAGTAAAACTATTGATTTTTTCATTAACATTTCTACTTTAACATTTCTACTTTAGGAATGTAAAAAACATTGTTAAAAGTCATAACAAAATTGTTAAAAGTCATAACAAGAAATAGTGTAAAGTAAAAAAATAAATAGTGTAAAGTAAAAAAATATGTAATGTAATTTAAAATGTGTCTAATATATTAGTTTTATTATATTGATGGTTCTTAAAAACGATAACAATGAAAAGATTAGATCTTATCCCAAATATACGTGAATTAGGAGTTGATAAATTAAAATTATGGTATGATTTACTTAATGAAATAAAAAATACTGAAAAAATTCGCAAAGAAAACTTAAATAAAGTTAAGCTTGCTTTAGTTATATTTATTTCAAAGGTGAAGAAAAAACTAAAACAATGTGGACGAAACTATGATACATTTATACAAAAAGAAAATCGTTGGGTTCAAAGAAATCTTATGAACAATAAAAATAGCCATTTTGGTTTTGGAAGACCCCATAAACAATGGAGTGTACTTGGAGAGAAAAGCAAAAAAAAAAAAAAATTAAAGAATTAGCCACTGAACATCATGAAGCTCTATTTTTAGCTTCTGCAAAAAGTGCAAATGCTGCTGGAGAAAAAAAAAAGCCTCTGTTTTAAAAAACAATATGTAATGTTTTAGAGATAGAAATATATATAATGTTTTAGAGATAGAAATATATATAATGTTTTAGAGATAGAAAAAGTTGATAAAACTTTAGATAAAAACTTTCCCATTAACATGAGTGTACCCAGTGGGCATCGAACGTCGATTGGACGCCTAACAGACGTCCAAAACAGCTCCGTCCGTCCGTTTGAAGAACCGGACGTCCAACAGGCGTCCAAATGTTGTCTGAGTTCGTCCTGTTTCAAATCATAGTCATAGTTATGACTATGTTCAAATATAACACTGACTTAGCGCCATGGTGTTTGGGAAACATTGTTTCCCAAACACCATGAATTATTAATATATAATATCATTCAGGAACAATAATATACTTAATTCAAAGCTTTTATTACAAAGAAGCTGCTTCTTAAAATATAATGTTAAAAAATAGGATGAAAAAGTTTACAAAATTGTATTTACCTCTCAACGACGATACTCGAAGAAAACGTGAACAAAAGTAAAAGATGGCGACGTCTCTTCTCGCAATATTTCAAATCCAATATTTTTTTCGATGCTCTGAGGCCCTGAATGGGGTGTATTTTCAAAACCCCATTTTGCCCCACTACCTCATTTTACCCTAGTTTCCCCTACAATGTGCAGAAACTATTTTTGGAGTTTTTTTTTATTGAAAACAATCTTTACATTATGAGAGATCATTAAATTTTTCCGATATTTTACAGATTCTTTTCAAATAACAATATTCATTTTCTTCTGGACAAAACAAGTGCAACTCCACAAAATGTTGACTAAGCTGTATTTCGCTATCTATATTTCGTGGCGAATTTCGCTATCAATATTTATTTTATTTATGTATTTATGTATTTCGCTATCAATATTTCGTGGCGAATTCGCTATCAATATTTCGTGGCGTCAATTTCACCCGAAGGGTGAAATTGACGGATTAAATATTCTTCCAAATATGCCATTTTCTTTACAAGCTGATGAGTTTTCAAATTTTTTTCTTTGGTATATAAATTATTTTTTTTAACAACAAATTTAAAATAAAAAAACGCTCTGCAAAAAACGTTGTAAACAACGAAAGGGTTTGTTGTAAACAACGGTTGTAAACAATTTGTTGTAAACAAGGTTGTAAACAATTTGTTGTAAACGGTTGTAAACAATTTGTTGTAAACAAGGGTTCGTTGTAAACAACGAAGTGGGTTCAAGTTTTTACTTCTTTATCAATTTTATTTTTCATTAAATTATATATAAATTGTATAAAATATTTTTCATTAAATATATAAATATGACTTGTAAATAATACTATATTATATAGTGAAAATTCCAGAAGTGAAAATGTTATCAAAATAGTTAATTGTTTTTTTCATTGTTATTGTGTGTATTTAATTTTGTAAAATGTGTACTTGAAAAACTGAGCTTAAAATTGAAGCAAATACTTAAAAAACAATGATTACTAGTTATTTTCTTTTTCTATTTTTCAAGATGTAAACGTTGGAGAAAAAAAAGGAGTGCTGTTCTAGATCTATCTAAACAACAAAATTTAGAATTGTCAACACAGCAATCTTCTAATATCAATTTTGTTTTATCTACGTCAAATTTTTATGCTGATAAACAATATTTAATTTCACCTCAAGAATTAGTTAATGTTGATGAAAGTAATATTCAGACTCAACATATTCAATATGGTGAACACTATCAAAAGAGCAGTTCTGACTCAGAATCAGATCATTCCATTGTGGCTGATACAATTCTTCAAAATTGCCTCAAAAGTTTTATTAATATATGTCATAAATGGCCTAATCATCTGGATTAATCACTTTTATTCAAGAAGAACATATACGATTAAAGATAGAGCAGCAAAGTAGCAATACTTTAAAGTATTGCTTTGAAGTTGTTTAATAAGGTATAATATAAAGTTGCAGTGATAAAGATGTGTGGTAGTCAACAGAAGTTTTTAAAAATAATTTTCTTTTTTTTTCTTTATTTCTTTTTATTAAGTTTATTGTTTAATGAAATCAAAATCAATAAGAAAATCAAGTTCATTATTTGAAAGTTGTGGTAAAAATTATCATGATTTTTACAATTACATTTACATACTTAAATTTTCATTTTAATATTTAATATTGTTATGATCATATCTATGATACATATCATGCAAATCTTGTTATTTTTACCTGATATCAATTTTTTCTTCAATTTAGCTCAGTCAATGTTGAATGATCAAGACTGAATATAATGCAGAATTTTTATCAGGAAGGCAGTACAAGCCTGGTATAAATTATGAATTATGTTTAATAATTTAGTAGAATCCTGTTATTATTATATTGTTTGTGAATATATATATATATATATATATATATATATATATATATATATATATATATATATATATATATATATATATATATATATATATATATATATATATATATATATATATATATATATTCATTCTTTGAAGGTAAACTGTATTAGATATTATTTTATATTATAGATATAATATTATATACATATTATATTAAACATATTATATATTATGTTCATATTATATTATAGAAATAGATAATATTACATATATATAAACTCATTAATTTCTAAAACAATATTTCTAAGGAAATTTAATACCCTCGTTATCAAGTATATTCAAGTAAAATAAATTTTTAACGTTTAATATACTTGATAACAAGGGTCTAAAAATTCCTTCAAAATATTTTAATAGTAATAATTATTTTACAAAGATAAAAGAGTTAAATCCATAAAAAGAAACTTTTATTGAATCACACACACACACACACACACACACACACACACACACACACACACACACACACACACACACACACACACACACACATATTGATACAGTTTTTTAATTAACAATATTTTAATGTTGCATAATACTTTTTTAGGAGTATTTGATCGATACAAAACTACCAGAGTAGTACGATTGAAAAGATGATGAACGATTTCTAAAAGGGTTGTTTGATGCAAACCTTTGCGAACATTCGACGAAAGAAAATAAAGTTAGGCAAACTTCAAATGTTTATAGTTAACTCAAATTTTAGCTCAAATTTTTTTGTATTTTATTTTGGATAGTTAATTATTATTTTATAATACATTTGTTTTGCTAACTTTGTGTGTTAATATTATTTTTGTTAGATAATTAGGCTAAATATTGTCTAATTTTGAATTTAAAAGTATTTTATCCCGATCCTTACATACTATTATATTAACGCATTAACATGTTAGGATTGGGATACAATCCCAATTGCAATTTTGTGAAGTTATTATAATCAATATTAAAGATTATTTAGTAATGATTATTAACAACCAATGGAATTCTAGATCGATTTGTAGGTCAACTGAACGACCAAATAAAGTCTAAATGGGACGTCCGGAAGACGTCTTACCGACGTCCTTTTATTAGCAAGACGTCTAACGGACGTCCGTTGGACGTCCATATGACGTCTACACTCTAAGTCCATTAGAAGTCTGTTTTGGACAGATGTCTTGTGTTACATTTGGTACGTCCATTGGACGTCCTATCAACGTCTTTCTAGACGTCCGTTCGTCCAAAAAAGACGTCCTATGGACGTCTATAGGACGTCCCCATGCCCACTGGGTAGAGGATGCTCTTGCATTAAAAATGAAAAATGATCTCAGCGATAAACAAATCAAATGATCAGAAACTCAGCCCTTGTACACAACGTACATATTTATCCTACCTTGCACGATATTTTCGTGGAAAAATTGAAATGCTATCCTGAGAATATACATTTTTCTGAAATTTCTGCAAAGTGTTCTCTTCAAAGCATGTTAGACCACACTGTGAGTAGAATAACAGAAATGATTGATATGCCTAATTTTGGTCAAAGTGATGAAATATTTGGAGTTTTATATGGAAAGATTGGTTTTGATGGAGCATCAAGCCAAAGTATTTATAAACAGAAATACGAAGTATAGAACTTAAGCATGAAGAAAATCTTTTCAGTACAGCTTTTGTGTCTTTATTGCTCAAAGTAGAAGATGGCGAAATTTGGAAAAATAAAAATACTTCAAGCTGTCACTTTTGTAGACCTCTTCTCTACAATATAAAAAAGAGAGTCCAATTTTATCCAGAGAAGAAGAATCAGGTCTAAAAAATCAAATAAATACCTTAAAGACGTTTTGCAAAGTTTTTAATATTGCAGGAAGAATTTTGACATTTAATATCAGCTATAGGATTGATCTTACAATGTTTGATAATAAATTAGTTAGCGCACTTACAGAGACAAAATCCACTCAATCCTGCAATGTGTGCAATGCTAAACCCAAGGAAATAAACAATATTGATTTATTAAAAGCAAAAACTGAAAATGACTCGGCCTTGGGGCTCGGAATTTCAGCTTTGCATTGCTGGATAAAATGCTTGGAGTTCATTCTTTATTTGAGTTATAAAATTGAAATTATAAATTATATAGTATAAGCCAAAAACAATTAAGGAAAAACTATCTGTAGACTTAAAAAAAAAGAGATTCAGGTACTCTTCAGAGAACGGTTAAGCCTATACGTTGATATGCCTAAAACTGGGTCTGGAAACACGAATGACGGTAACACTGTCAGAAGAGCTTTTAAAAATAGTGAAGTTTTTCTGAAATTACTTAAGTTGATTGTGATATAATTAAAAGATTGCATAACATTCTCATAACCATATCTTATGGATATCCTATTAATATCAATGAATTAGATTTATAATGCACTGAAACAGCTAAACGTAGAGTGAGTTTATACAACTGGTATGTTATGCCTCCTACTGTACATAAACTGCTACTGCATAGTTCTTCTATATCAAATAAATTACCTTTGCCAATCGGTGTATATTCGGAAGATGCACTAGAGAGTTTAAATAAACAGATAAGAAATTCTAGACTTAAGCACACGGCAAAAATATCAAGGTTAAAAGCAATGATGAATCAGATGCACTACCTTCTAGTAAGATCAGATCCAAAAATATCAAGCATATCTTTTAGAAAACATAAGAGCTATCGAGGAAAACCGTTACCAGATGAAGTTTTTAAATTAATTGTAATGTAAATAATAAATTTACTGTAAAAAAATACAGTATTTTTTCTCTATGTATCAACATCCTTTAAAAACCATTTTTATAAAAATATCAAGTAGAGTAATATATCAAAATTATGTGTTTGTCTTGAAGATTCTAAAAACTAAAAAAAAATATTTTTGTACGCGTATAGTCACCTTTAATACGCGTAAGCGCATTTTACGCGTCGAAGCTGCGCGTTAAAAACTATTAACAAATTTGAAATCTTTGACTTAAAAATTATTATTTTAATATATAACATTATTTATTTACGATTTATGTCAATTTTTATTTAATTTTTGCCGTTTTTTGATTGTCCTGAGTCACTGTGCGGCGTGACAGCTCTCGGCGGCCCTGCGCAAATGAGGCTAATTCTATTTTCTCTCCAAATTGTATACTTTTAATTTTTTTTTCCATTTGTAATTAATAAATGATGTATTATATATTTAACATTTTTTTTTTCAACAAATTTTTTTTTAATTTTTTTTTCTATTTGTAATTAATATAATATAATATATATATATATATATATATATATATATATATATATATATATATATATATATATATATATATATATATAATATATATATTTATATATATATATATATAAAGTTATTAATGTATAGAGCCAACTTTTTTTGCTCTGCCCCATAAAAGCATCATAAAAATTTACTTTTTCGATCTCCCTTAATTGTCATGATTAGAGTTTTTTTTTAAACCATTAATTGATTATGTATAGTATTATATACTAAAATAATTCTCAAACTATAAGCTTTAAAAATGGTACTTAAAAAACGTAGTACTGTCAAACGCCAATGAGTATAAATACGTCAAACAAATTGTTTAAAATTTACTTCGGCTTATCAAAAATCTTTAAAAAGAGGTCACGATTCCGAATATGTCCCAGTAAACTTTATTATATTTTGGAAAAAGAGTTAAAGCACTAATAACACCTTACGGACGATAACAACTTTAACAAACAGGGTATCAAACCTAAATTGTGCGGTGCATCTTTTGTACCCACACACATATAATTATTGTTACAAACAATAACTTTTTAGATTATAATATAGCATAATTAAATTGCTGTATATTTGAAAAAACCATAAAATGTATAATACTTGATATTAGCGGTAACTAATAGAATTCTCATCAATAATTATTTTCAGTTTACTTGTATATTTTGATCTGCAGCCGTAACGGAGCGTTTGTCAAAAATTTCATTACAACATTTCTAAGTAAAGAAATGACAAAAACTTTATTTAAATTTATTTAAAAAAGACTAAGACTAAAATAAAACAATTTTATTTAAAAAATTATTTTTTTAAAGAATTTTTTTTATTAATTAAAAAAAAGAACTTTTTGACAAATGCTCCGTTAAGCTTAACGGAGAGATGAGAATACGGCCACTGGTGATACGCATTTGTGACTTAGTTTTATATTATTATTTGTAAGTTTAACAAAGACTGTGAAATCAGTACTTCTAAAGTTTATAACATTTGGTTTTTGATACCTTAATTTGAAATGGGACGTTGTAAGCGTTTAACGAATGAAAAATTAGCAGTAATCAAAGCATACAAACATACAGGTTTATCTAATCGTGAAATTGCAAAGAAAATTAAAAGATCTCTAAAAGTGGTTAATTAAAGTGTTTACTTCAAGATTGGCGTCAGTTATGGAGCTTATAAGGGAAGTGGTGGCAATCATAAAATTGATAATCGTACTAAACGAGTATTTGTACGTCGTGCTCAGCACATGACTTCATCTCAAATTCGTGCTGATTTACAATTACCTGTATATGTTCAACGTGTGATACAAATCTTACATGAAGATTCAAACACAGCTTGGAAAAAGCGTAAACCAAAACCAAAACTTACTGCTCGTCATAAAGAAATTAGATTACAATTTGCAAAAGAACATATGTCTTGGCGGGAAGAGTGACATCAAGTTCTCTTTAGAGATGAAAAAAGTTCAATCTAGATGATCCTGACGGCTATCAATATTACTAGCACGATTTTCGAAAAAAGAAAGAAACTCGTATGAGTCGTAACTTTGGTGGTGGAACTGTTATGGCTTGGGGGGATTTTTCGTTTGCGGGAAAACTTCCACTGGCATGGATTTCAACAAAAATGAATTCACGGGACTACATTAACTTATTAGAAATAAGTTTGCTTGAACTTAATGAGGAATTGATGGGTGAAAATTTCTTTTTTCAACAAGATAATGCTGCTATCCATAATTCAAAGCTTACAAAAACTTGGTTTAAAAAAAAAATATAGTTACGTAATGGAATGGCCCGCATGTAGTCCAGATCTTAACCCAATTAAAAATCTATGGGGAATACTTTCTAGAAAGATTTATGAAAATGGTAATCAATTTGAATCCACCTTGGAGCTGAAAACTTGTATCAAAGAGCTTAGAATGAAATATCTTTAGAAACTATTCAAAATCTTGTGACTAGTATGTCAAGTCGCATATTGAAGTCATTAAAAATTTAGGAGCAATACTAAATATTAAATGAGCGTAAAAACAAAATATTTTCTGTATTTTCTTGTATATAACCATGGAAGTATAAAACAGATGAAAGTTCAACTGCATTGAAATTCTTCGGGACTATGCTCGTAACCTTTTGTTTCGTAAACAATAAGAAAACGACATCAAGACTGTACTAAAACGCCTAATTTTAATACGTTGACACAAATAGGTACGTTTATAATAATTTAAAAATAAAGATTCGCCAATAATATTCAAGAAAAATATTAAAAATGGCGCAACAAAACGGCAAACAAAAACTTTTTTATAAACTTCATATTAAATGAATGGAGTACTACAAGAATGAATGGAGTTATGATATACAACTAATAAAACTTTAAACTTTAGTTAATTAGAAAACAATTTTTTTGATTTTTTAAAAATTGTTTTAGTTGTCTTTTTTTCAATTGTTGTGTTATGACTTGAAGCATGAAAAGAAGCTTAAACTAACATATGCTTTTAAAATCAAGTGGTTCCAGGACCGAAGACACGGGGGTGGGGGGGTGGGGGGTGGGGGGGCAAAAAGGCACGTGCCCACCCCACCCCATTTTTTTTCTAAAGGACCTTTTTTTTTTCTTAAAATATAAGAAAATTTTATATAATTTTTTTTATGAACATTTTTTTACGTGACATTTTTTATGAATTAACGGTTGTGCCCCCCCCCCCACTTCGAAACCCGTGTCGCCGGCCCTGGATTCTATTTAATTACCGAGTTTTAATAAACCTTTTGCTGAATAATTGCAATTAATAATGGTTAAAAATTTGCAGCATATCCCTAGAATAATTCATTTTTAATGTTTTAATAAAGACCATTTCAGTGAGTTTATGTTGTTTTTTTATCCAGTGAAACTTGTTTTTTTTTAATTGTCGGTTACAAGCATACTCCCGATACGACTTCAAATTGCTTTGATGTTTGCGGCTCATGAACTTCCATCTTTTTTATACTAGGGAACGAAAAATTGACCATTTGCGGTGATTGGACTTCTGTGGTGGTGGTCTGAAAACTGAAAACCTGCTAACCGACAATCACCGACAATCACCGTACACCTCTAACCACTTTCACCACCAATGCATCACAGCGCACCGCAATCACCGACCGCTGCGGTTAGCTGATAACCACCTATCACCACAGAAGTCCGATCACCGCAAATGGTTGATTTTTCGTTCCCTATTTTATACTTCCATGATATAACGTAAATACACGGCCGCCAAGAAGGGGAGGCACCGGGACAGTTTGTCTCGGGCGGCAGACCTAAAAAAAAAAAGGTCCTTTATTTATTTTATTTTTTTTCTTCTCCAGGTATACAATATACATTTATTATCGTGATAAAAGGAAAATATATTTACAAAATTATTACGTATCAGATTGATAAAAAAACATTAATATATTGATACATTAATATAATATTGATACAAACTTTAATATAAATTCTGGTATAATAACTATCATATATATTTATTTTTTCTATACTTTAATACCTAAAAAGAAGGAAATCAAAGAAGATTCAGCATTTTTGGGTATAAAACTCCAAAAAAAATCTTTTCGCAGATTCCCTTAATATATAAAAAGTTAATTAAGTAAACTTAGAAATATTTTTTTTGTAATTAGCTTTGTAGCTACTATTTCTACTGTTATATATATATATATATATATATATATATATATATATATATATATATATATATATATATATATATATATATATATATATATATATATGTATATATATATATATATGTATATATATATATATATATATATATATATATATATATATATATATATATATATATATATATATATATATATATATATATATATATATATATATATATATATATATATATATATATATATTATAATTATAATATTAACAAAAAAAATTGTAATAAACAAAAAATATAAAAATGATATCCTGGTAAGCTTCACTCCAAAATCAGCCAATAGAGAATGCTAGGTTGTATTCAAAATAAAATTAGTTATAAGAATGAAGTCTTCAACGTTATTTTTATCAGACTCAAACTGAAGACGTTTTTTGGGTCTTATTTCACAAAATGGTTCGATCGTATTTGGTTTTAAGCCTGTTTCACTTCAACATGATGCTTTACTACATGTAGGTTTTAAAAAATTATGGCAAAACGAGCATTCTCAAAGCTTAGTTACTGCACAAACATTTTTTCCGTATGTACATTCTTCCTTACATTTATAGATTGCCCCAATTTGTTGTTATTGCTTGGATTTCCTTTTCTTTATTAGCTCTCCTTTTTCGCTCTGTCTTCCTTGATTAAAAAAACCAATTCCAATATTTTTTTCCTAAACATTTTCCTTGTTTATTTTAGGGGCTACTTTTTTAAAGATAACAAGTAAGCTATTTCTTCCAGTAATATTGATTTATCAGATATCGTTTGATAAGTTTCCATGGCACTTTCGTATTTATGTTTCCATTATCTTGCTGAGCCATAGAGAACATTTTTTGGAGATGAAACTGTTACTGCTGTTGATAATTAATATTTTTCGGTATTTTCATTAATACACAGCTCAGCTCGTAAAATGCCGAGTTACTTGTAGAGTTATGGCCATTCTGGCCATAACTCTGCTATTTATGAAACCTTCAATGCTAATTGTCATAAACGAAGTATAAAGTACAGATTTAGCACATCTGTTTTCAGAGTGCAATTTCTAATTGATTTGATCAAAGAGCTAGGTAACGCCAATTGTGTCAGGTGGAGTGATAAAAAGTCTTATATTTTTGCTTTTTTAAAATGTCAATATATCACTGACAAATCTTGAAGAGTGACCATCAGATAGGACAACAAGAGGCCATTATATATTGTTTTTTTCTAAAAAGTGGTCAAACATTTGATATGCACTTAGGAGTGTATTGTGATCCTGACTTCCACTTGTGGAGATTAGACGGTTTGGAATTCGTATAACTGCTTCTTTTGGATCCATGTTAGCACTAATTCCTTTTCCCTTGAATATGATGTGGCACATTGCTATATTTCCTCCAAAGGAAACAAAAGGATGTATAGTTACGCACTCTCTATTTTCTCTTATCACCTTTTGACAACTTTATCTTCTCCTAGCATACACTAAACCATTTAGAGTACCATCAACTCCATAGTTTATAAACTAGCGGGTTTCATCATGATTATAAATTCTAGTGGTACCTATATCTCCCTGCCATACACCTGTTTGTAATTAATTTGCATTAATGAAACTACTACATTCTGTAAGTTCTTCAGCTAATTCGTTGAGGTGGTTACATGTTATTTCTTTTGTGAAGTTAAGAGCACGATTTATAAATGGAGTTCCTTGTCTCTTTTTGGTAATGCGCTTTTGATACTTTGCATCCCAACGCTTCCAAAAAGACTTTCTAAGCTTCTTCGTTTGGAGTGCTAGTTGAGCATGGATTATTTTTTCAACTCTCAAAAGTAAAAACAAAGTATATGCTCAAATGTTTGTAGCTTGGGAGGATCTTAAAAAACACCTAACATTCTAAAATCCCATTACCTGTAATAGATTATAAAGCGCTATTCATGGTGTAATTTGTCAATGGTATGCCACGTAAAGTTATAGAATTAAAAGCAATTATAATTACGTTTACTAAAAAAACTTTGCGCATTTTGAATTAAGAACTAATAATCAATATTTTATGTTTAAAAAGATGGAATTACTTCAGTATTCGAAGAATTCAGTTGGAGAAATTATATTTATAAACAGAAAATTTAAGCTTTTAATGTTAATTTTTAAAGAAAGGTCACCCCCTAAGCTAAAAATAATTTTTCCTATATTTTTAGTGTTATCTTTATGAGTTGTAAATAACGTAATAGACATACAAAAATTTCCAAAAATGGTCTTACTTCAGACAAGAATAAAAAAGTTTGGGAATCGAATTTAGTGAGGTTTGAAAAAGCTAAGACTTTAAGAAAGTTTACTACTGCTGCTAAAAGTATTGGTGAAATGAATAAGTTGCTAACAGAACAGCGTATCATTGATCGATTTAAAAGTTTGTCATCAAATGTAAAAAGCAGAAAGGATAGAGTTGTAATTGTGGCTAAATAAACTGAACAACTATGAAGAAAGCTGAATATTTCAATTATACAAGGGAAATCAGTATCAGAAAGAAAAATAGAAAATGTATTGAAAAAATTTGGTAAAGATAGTCAAAAACCTGGAACTCAAAATTTTACCAAATAACAATTTGGTAAAATTTTGAATTCCGGGTTTTTGACTATCTTGACCAAATTTTTTCAATTCATTTCAACATAACGATTAGATAGGTGAATGGTTGTGTCAGGAAGATAAAGAATTTTATGGTCTGCAAATGTCAACAAATGGAAGAGCTGGATATTTTACCACAATTGAAGATACTGAAGATATTCATCCAAGAAAACTAGTGTTTATAAAGAAATAAATGTCCATTAGCCAAAACCTTCAATGAATCAGCTAGTGAAGCGGGTCATTCAAAAACTGAAAAGTTTCAGGAGTGATAGTGGATCTGAAGATGTTCATCGTTTGTTATTATCATCTAAAGATAAAAAACAGATTTGGCTTTAAATTTAGTGATTTCTGAGAAGATTAGTACCGAAAAGTCTGCAAAGCTCTATCAAAAGGTAAAATTTATATTTCTACTCAAACTCAAAGTGGTGTCTACAAAGGTGTAATTAAAGAAGCAGAAAGTTGAAAGCAAATTAAATGGAGAACTTAAAAATGAAAAGTGGTCTTTACACTTTGATGGAAAGCACATAAAGAAAATGGAACACCATGTAGTTGTTTTGAAAAATGAAAAGAGAGAGGTTAGACTTGCTGTTCTCGAGCTGATTAATTGAAAAGGTGAAAAAATATTTAATGAGATAAAGCTTGTGCTGGATGTATATAAGCGGTTGCCAGCCATAAAAATGATTGTATCTGACACAACATGCAAATACAGGAATAAGAATTGGTGTAGTAACACTGTTACAGAAATGTTTCAAATCTATTGGATTTGAAATACCTGTTTTTATAGGATGCCAGCATAATATTTTAAATACTCTTTTAAAACATATCATAAATGATCTTTTTGAAAGATTAAGAACATCGCCAAATCTTTATTACCCTTTTGTGAAAAGATTACTGCAAGAGTACAAGAACCTGAAGTTATTATTTCAGAACACTGGAAAACATTTGACGAAAGTGAGTTGGACACGGTGACGAGATGACATGGACTTCCTGCATCATAAAAAGTTTAAAAGCACATATACCTTTGCAATAGAGAATTTCATATCACTTCCTGCTATAAGTAATGCAAGGTGGAACTCCAGAGCAATTTTTGTTTTACTTGCATACATTCTATTCCCAAACTTTTAAGAATCGAAATCTGCTCAAACAGCAAGCAAATTCATCTGTGATTCATGGGGTGATACATGATTTGGTGATCACTACTTCAATCCTGCAGATTTTTTTAATATATTACAAGAATCCAATAAGCATACAAAAGCATTAAAATTGTTGACGACATTTTAGTCTACAGAGCTACCAATTTTAACATAATGGTCAAATATATGTGCAGAGTGTGCGGAAGATTTAGTGTATTTATGTCATAACATAGAAAAACATTAAATACTTATCGTCAAATACCCTGTAAAGTTATTTTGATTATTCATGTTTTATTGGCTTTCCGTAAAGTATTGGAACATGTGTCACAAAATTACATTTCATATATTCCATTTCATATTAAATGGGGAATGAACATTTTTAAGATATACTATAAGTGTTTGATTTTTCTTTATCCTTAAAAATACAGATTTAGCTGTAATGTAGAAAGCTATTTTGGTTCGACTTTCAATAAGCGACGTACATCTTTTTCCATCCTTCTTTTTTTTTTTTTTGTTCTTTTATAAAAATTTTACAAATACAAGATCATAATATAAACTGATTCGTTTACAATGTATAAAATAAAGTATCGTACATATAATAGAAACTTTTTTCAGTACAATTAATAAATTTAGCACAAATAATAAATATAAAAAAGTAACGCTGTTAAAAGAACGCGGAAAACTTGCAAAAGGCCATGTGGTCTTGTCATCAAGAAACCTATTACTATATCTGCACAAGGGCCATCAACGTTACAAAAATTTGCATCCACCGCTACTTTTTAAGCCTCTTAGCAAATCAACCATTGTAAATACCATTGCTCAACTTAATAATTGGCTCAATCAGCGAGCATATAATGCTCTCCCTTCCACCAACGTTTCTTCTGATTGCGATTCTGTTAACAACACTGTAAACCTACCATTGAAAGAAAAGTTAGATGGCAGTTTTTGAAGAAGAAGGAACTCGTGGCATGTATTTGCAAAACTGCTACAAATATCTGAAAACTGTGAAGCCAACAAGTCGTGACGTTAGAATAATAGAGTTTTATCTCCATTTTTTAACGTTGAGAGAATTTAACTTTCGATTTTTAACTATTCAAATGTTTTAAAGTTGTTGTTGTTTATATTGATAAAATATATGTTTTTTGTATTATTTATATTTTATAATTAATCTTATTAAATTCATTATTTTTTTAAATTGCTTGACCACAAACTAAATGTTAATTCCAACTTTATCAATAAGATTAAATATTGACAATAAAAAAACAAAAACTAGCAATTTTTAAATTTATATAAATAATAATAAAAGATTAATATATATAGATTAAAATCATATAATTTTGAATACAAAAATAGTATTATAATTAAAAACAGAAAATTTAATTTTTTTACTATAAAAATTTGGAGGTAGAACCTCATTATCTAATCTACCAATATATTATTTTGTCTTATACCAATTTATATTACTTAATAAATAATGAATAATGTTCTAAGCTATAAATTTAACTAAATAAATAATAAATAATGTTCTAAGCAATAAATTTAACAAATTTGATATTTTGCTCTTTTAATTTAACAAATTTTTACTTTTAATTTTAAAAATTTAAGCGAGTATTACAAATTTTGATAAATTATCTAAACTTGTAATATAAAAGGGAGATAAAACCCTTTTATTCTAACGTCACGAAGTGTCAAATTGGAGTGTGGTTTTTCAGCTAGTGGCATCATTGTAACAAAATTACAATAATCTCTTGAGGATGGTACTCTGAAAGCCCTATGTTCTTACGGGCATATTTTGCAAAGGGGAAAAAAGCGGATAATGATAAAGTCTGTAATTTTGATATAAAATAAATAAGCTTATTGAATCAATGAGGTTTTTACAAATAATTAGAGATTTTATTCATACTATGGTAAATTTAAAAAAAAATTAACACAAGTATGATATTATACCAGTATTGAAATTATTCAGTACGAACTCTGGTATTGAAAAATGATATTGGTCAAGACTAGTGCAATAGATTGTTTTGTTCTGGCAAGGAGCCTGAAATTACCCAAAAATTGACTAATAAACTGTATTTCTAATAACATTTGTTAAACATAAACCAGAATTATCATACACTTGCATATTATGATATATTAGAAATAAGTATTTAATACTAAAAGAACAAAAATGTGTGTTTTGTTAAGCCTTTAAATTTTATACAGTCTTTTGCAACTAAATTCGGGTATTTTCTTTCTTAATTTCATAGTAAAGCGAAAAAATTCGTCTTGTTTGTTATCACAAATTACTTTATTTGAGACTTCTCTAACCAATTTAACTGTTCTTGCCACAGTTTGTAGGAACTTTGTAAAAGTAATTTTTATTGGTTGTTCTAGCATATTTTTCAAATCTTCTGTTCCGGGCTCGGACTCGCCTACCGTAAAACCGCTAAATTTTCCGGTGTAATCCTTGGCGCCCTCCTCCGCGTCTCAATATTATTAATATATATTAATATGAAAAATAACTATAAAACTATTTAGTGTTATTGCTTCATGTGCAATCATAATTCTTCAATTTGCAACAATTCAGTTAAAGCATCATGTATATCACAAACTTTATAGCAAGCGGTTATAACACTTCTTATTTTCGCTTTCAAAAGCGTGTCACAAAGTTTTTTTAAAAGCAAAATTATTTGATTTAAATTGCATTAATTTTAATTATTTGCTTTTTTTCGAAATTATTCCGAGGGGAATTAACGCTACAAAGAACAATAGAAAATCTCTATTTAACTATATATTTTAAAGAGAATTTTATAATTTTTGTGATTATTTAAAATTTATTAAGTTTTAAATAATCACGGTTGTTCAACTTTATTATCGTATTTTTTTGTAAAGGTAAGCGGTTTAGTTTATTTTTTTAATTTAACAATTACAAAATTACAACGTGTGAAATAACAAAAATTTACGCTCCAATTTTCTTGCCGGCGCACGACTACGCTCCCTAATACCCGGTACGCATATTTTGAAATAATTTCATGTAATATTTGATGTATTTATGCTGTAAAGATTTTATAGAGATATACAACTATATTTGATTATGATTTATTGAGGTTGTAATATTCGAGCGGTTCTCGATGACAAGACCTGAAGGTCTTCTGCGAGTCTCCGCGTTCTTTTTATAAAATTAAATACCTGTAACTATATTATCTTTTACTTAGTTCTTATTTATGATTTTGTTATTTAAATGTTAACGATTTTATTGTACAACAATTTACTAAAATGTTTAACAAAAGAACTAACAAAAAAACAAAAAACAAAAAACAAAAAAAAACAAAAAATTTGTATTTTTGTCTACTGAACAGATAAACAATACATAAAGAGGACGTGAATGAGCAGTTATTTGCTGTAAGAAAAATTATGGATGCAAGGTGCGAAACTATACCAACTATTGAAATCAGAGTTTGAACGCAATAGTTTAATGAAAAAATTGTGGGTTAATTTTTTGAAGGAGCAACAAACATGCATGGCGAATATCATGAAGTTCAACGTTACATAAACAAATTTTTACTAAATGTTGTATACATGTGAGTTTGTCCGCAACAGTTATTGTGGAAATTATATAAGATGTCAAAAATATTATGTCTCTTGCATACTACAGCAACTTACTTTTGCAATTCTTGCAAACGAATGAATATTTGGGCGGATGTTCTCATTATACTAGGAGTTGGATCTGCATTACTAAAAAGACAACAAAAAATTGGTGAAACACGTTGTTGGTCAAAACAAGCAATGGTCACACGATGTTTTAACAAGTTCTTGGAACTTATGATGCTCCAGTCTTTTATGCTCTTTTCAAGTTTTTAATTGTTTAAGAATGTTTTCAAGATTTGACGGAAAGTCAACATTTGACAACACAGCACTGAATAACAAATGGCATCGATTCTATGTGCTTTTGCAGCCTTTCTGCTTCTATATGTGTACATCATTTTCTACTTGCAATAAGCTTCCAATTATTGGCAAACAGGAGGTCAGGATTATTAAAGCCCTTGGAATACGGTGGAGTCAGCAAAACAAGAGTTACAGAAAATATCTTTCTAAGATGTCTGTTCAAAGTCGATTGTGTTTGTTGAAGAATCCAACACCCTCCTTGAAACTCGTAATCTTAATTCAAAAGAAATATATGGCAGGATAACTTGTCTTTAATGACATACCAGAGAATCTTTTTGAACTTTTTAAAATGAAAGTTTTTCGAAGAGTAACTGATTGGATTACCGCATGCATAGATAAATGTTTCTCAGTTAACAGTGACATCATTAGTGACGCTGTATATTTAGATTTAAGACGTTTTAAAGCATTTGTCAAAAATGGTATTTCCGAGAACACTCTTTTAAAAATCTTTTTTGTTAACTAATCTAGGTTCTGACAGATTGTGGTTTGAATTGCTTAACTCTGCTATAAACATTGATGGGCTCTCAAAAACAATACGAGATCAATTTTCAGTGAGTCCTAGTGACGATGATTCGAAGAGGAATCAAACTCTCAGAATTGGATACTTCAACAAATGCTACTGAAATTAAGAATGACAAAGATTTTCAAAACTTTGAACGTTGTATAGGGTCTTGTAAAAAAATGCATAAAATGTTACTATAGTATGTTATAAAAATATTCCTTAAATCCAACCGCTTATTCAAATATGTTTCTGGTATAAGAACATGTATTAAAACTTTTATTCTCACAAGTTAGCTGTAAACCGGCATTTAGTAAATTAAAAATTGTCAAAACTAGATTGTGTTCTTCACTAGGTAACAACAAGCTTGATAGATATATGTTATCTAGACCAAAAAGTACATTTTGGATTCAATCAAGATTTAGTAGAGTTATCAAATATATTGCTTTTATAAATTATGTTAAGAATTGTAATCCGCTACATTATAAATACCAGTTACACCACACGGTCCACACACCACTTTTGATTTTTAAGTATTAAAAGGAGTCTTTATTACTCGTTTGTCATAATAAAATTCATCATGTTATTGTGATTATTTTTATTATTATCATTGCTTACATTACTATGATGTATATATATATATATATATATATATATATATATATATATATATATATATATATATATATATATATATATATATATATATATATATATATATATATATATATATATATATATATATATATATATATAAATAAATAGAATATATATATAAATAAAATAATAGTGATATATGTAATAATTATAATAATAATAATAATACAAAATAATCACAATAATAATAAAGTATCAATAATATTAAGAATAATTATAATACAATAAAAATTGTAAGTACATATCATAGATAATAATTAAATATAATAATAACATAAAATGTAACAATAATAACACAATAATAAATAAGTATAATATAGATAAATAATAAATAAAGCAAAAATCAAACCACTCGTTCGTTAAAGAAATTAAATATCGACAACTACAGTGCAGAGAGAAGTTATAAAGAAATACACTCCAACAATATTTTTTTAAATTGAATTCTGTTGAGCAGTAAATAATTTGTAACAAAAGGATATTTTTTTAGACTTTTTTATTAATGCAGGAATACACTGGTTATATTGGGAAATACATTGTTGTTTTATGGAAAACTTACAATATTTAATTGTGTTGAAAAAAGAAGAATATAGCTTACTATTTTGTGCATTCATGATGTGATGATTTTGTGCATTCATGGTGTGATGATTTTCTGCATTCATGGTGTGATGATTATGAATATCATTTGTTTTAATAAAAAAAAAACTAAAAAAGAGTAAATCAGTTATTTCATACATAAGTAACATGATATACGGAATTATATTGTATGCATGATTTTTGAACTTTTTAAGTTATTTCACCTATTCATATTCAACTTGAAAGAATCTTCATATGGATGAATTTTGTAACTTAAAATACCCCCTTCTCAACCCATTTTCTACCTTCTTCCCGCACTTATAGCGCCTTTCCCTCTTCCTTTTCCGGTTAGGATTAAATTTAAGTTCACCGACTGGTTTTAAAGTTATGACCATACAGATTTTATAACGTCATTTTGGGGGGTCAGAAATTTTGCATAGTCATAATTTTTGTAATTTACAATATTTTTAATAAAATTTAAAACCTGTCGATGAATTTAAATTTAGTATTAGATAATAAAGCTGAACATTTTTTTTTGGTTCCCGATGCTCCATCATTGCAATTTTTTGCAAAGTTTCCTCATTTGGCGTAGGCATAAACGTCTATCAGCATTTAGTTTTTATGTATAGATACTACAATAACCACTTGCTAAAAATCTGAGAGTTTGAAAATAATCTTTTGAATATTAAGTTTGAAATAAATATAAGGTAAAATACAAACAACAATTCTAAATTTCCTGGATTATAGAAAATAAGTATTAATATCAAATAGAATACAAATATCAAATTGAATACAAATATTTTTGTTAATTTATTATAAATTTTGAAAATAAAAAAAAGTGGTAAAAATGGAATTAACGTGGAAAAAACATAAAAAAACAATTGGAAAAAACACAAAGAACAACTACTAGTTGAGCAGATAATAAATTCGAACAATTGGAAAAAACACAGAGAGCAACTACTAGTTAAGCAGATAAGAAAATAACTTCGCATTCCAGATGAGTCAAACAGCAGTTAATGGTTGTTTTTTTAAGATGGCAATATAACTAGAACTAAAAAAACCAACTTTTTCCTAGAAATTTTTAAAAAGCCGACTCTCGTCAAGGTTAAATATTCTCTTGTAACGTATTAGATTTAGTTGTTAACTAAAGAGGAAAGTGAAAGAAAAGGACAAAAAAATATAGATGTTAAAATTAACAATTTTTTGAAAAAATACAAGCTTATGGAAAAAAACAAAATGTTTTCAACAAAAATTGACAATATAAAATATTGTAAAACATTTATTAAAACTAATGATTTTATATGATTTTTGTCAAAATTCTTGAAAAATAGTTCAATAACGTCGAAATTTTTTTGCCTTACCTAAGACGTTTTGAAAAAAAGATTAGTGTAAATAAAGTTTATTTAAAATTAGACTTATGTACGAGTTAATATGATAAGAATGTCATTAAATTTTAAAGGTTAAGTAAAATGCTGTAATTGCGTTATAAATAAAAAAAATAAAAAGAATGTAATGGAATAGCCATTGTTTTTATGGACTATTAAAGATTGTGTACGACATTTGATCCTAAAAAAAATTTAGGCAAGGCTCCTAAATTACCAGCGCAGTAACATTTATGCTGTCTCAATAATATCATCACTCGGCAAAGAAAAAAATACAACCAAAAACAGGTTGACCGCATTTTATTGCAAGAACTACATATATTAACATATTTGTTCCTAAAAAACATAGAAATAAGAAAAAAAAATACTCGTGATAAATAATCTACATTTACTTTTTAAAAGCAAGATATATAAATAAGATGTTTTGGAAAATATTTTATATTTACCTTTTAAAAGTAAGTAAAAAGGTTTTACTATAAAATTTTAAAAATGAACACCTCAGTTAAAACAAGTAACAAAAAAAACTAAAAACAGATAAAATGTAACTTAAAATAATATAAGAAAAAGCCAAATAATATGCTGTTTCGTCACAGTAAAATCTCTTTTTATAACTTCTAAACACCCAAACATTGCCTGTTATAAACCAGCAAAAACAAAAAATAGTAATCAGTGAAAGAAGAGATTTAGTAATTGATAGTTTTTTAAAATCATTTATTATTGCAAGCAATAAAAGTACGAGACTTGTTGCTCCAGCAACTATTAAAAATATTGGTATCATTGGTTCAACAGAACATTGCTCTCTTTTTAATTCTCCTAAAAATATATACATATATATATATATATATATATATATATATATATATATATATATATATATATATATATATATATATATATATATATATATATATATATATATATATATATATATATATATATAAATATATATATATATATATATATATATATATATATATATATATATATATATATATATTGGTATCATTGGTATCATAAAAATATTGGTATCATTGGTTCAACAGAACATTGCTCTCTTTTTAATTCTCCTAAAAATATATACATATATATATATATATATATATATATATATATATATATATATATATATATATATATATATATATATATATATATATATATATATATATATATATATATATATATATATATAAATATATATATATATATATATATATATATATATATATATATATATATATATATATATATATATATATATATATATATATAAATACGTATGCATGTATGTATGTATGTATGTATGTATGTATGTATGTATGTATGTATCTAATATTTGTTTATAGTTTTACTATAAATTCTTACCTATGACGATCATCGCAATAGGTAAGCCAGATAATAAAATCACAATTATGAATCCAATTACTAAAACAACAGCAATGGCAAAACAAAAGACAAATAAGAAAACAAAAAAAATCAGGAAAAAAAGAAAATTTATAACAACACTCAAAATATTGTCAAAACAAAAAATAAGTTTGACATAAAAGCTCACAGCAATAACCAGTTGCACCAAGTGCTTTCTCCATACATAACAGAATACGGGATAACAAACCTTAGACGGAGAAAACAAAATTATATATACATATATAAATATTTTATAGTTTAAAAAAACTACATTAAAATAAAAATAAAAGTAAAATTACTTTTACTCAAAAACATTCTCATAGGTTCTCACCCGTTATTAAGAATAAAATATTTTTTAGACTTACCCCTATTTTCGTTTGATAGTGCATCATCCTAAAATACAATTTGTAAAAAAATAAACTTTTTCGGTTATACAAAATATTTATATAGTTAATATGCTCATTTACTCATTTCCCAAAAAAGTTAATATATTTTATATTTTCATGTAGGTAATATATTTAATTATTTATTTCTGAAAAAATTATTTTTATTCTAAGACATGAAGATTGTATTCTTGTCTTAATAATTATTTTATCCTGTCTAAATAATTATATTCCATATTCCTGTATCCATTAGCCTGTGTCAAAAAAAAAAAAAAAAAACAGAATACTCTCTAATCTTAGTCATTTGACTATATTTAAAGTTTTAGAACTGTAGGACAAGTCTAACAGGATTACATTGATGCTGCTTTAGAAATAAGAAATTTTTAAATTTTTATTAATATTAAGTTTTTTTTTTTTACTTTTTCGGAATAATGTTTATAAAGTTTTTACTTAAAAAAATTGCAAATACTAAAACTATCCTTAGACGTTTATTTAGTGTCAAACAATCAGTCACTGACAATTCAATTTTACATAAATAGACTAATTTTACTTTATGTTTTTTTTCCAGCTAAATAAAATATTGAACAAAATGGGCAAAGTTAAAAGAAAAATATTTAGTTATTCTATCAATTCAAGGAGAACTTGTTACCTTCTGAAATATCTCATCAATGGTCTACCAGATAGAGAGCTTCCTACTATTGGAAACAGTTTAAGGTTCAAATACTTTTGATAACATAATACCTTTGAAAAGTTGATTATGTAAATTCATTCTATTTAGTTTTAACTTATCTAACTCATATTTAAATTATTCAAAGTTAAATTTAAAAAATACATAATATGACTATTTTTTGCCAGGTACTACTTATATCTACAATCAGACAAAAGCTATAAATTTAAGCCCTTCAAGGAAAACATGGGTTGTCCTCAGGAAAACGGTAAATTTGATCTAGTTTGTCAGGGAGGATAGAAATAACTGTGTGGTGAATGATGCTCAGAGAGTTTGGAAGAGAGCAGGATTTGGAGGTGCAATTCAGACTGGTTCAGTCATAAGGTTATTTTATGTTTTATATTTTTTTAAATATTTTGTTTCTATGTAATATTCACCATTTAAACATTTCATGTTTTTCATAACTTGAACCCCTAAAAATCAGTTCTCACTTTTTAGAAAAAAAGCTTTGCAAGATACAGAAAAAATACATAAATTTGCTTCGAGTGACAAAACTTTGATCAAAGAAAAAAGCACAATCAAATCATAATTTGTTTTTAGAAGAATTTATTTGCTTTTCGACAGATTTTCCAGGTCAGATTTCAAGCAGAGGATAAGCCAGGGCAGAGATCATGAAAAGGTTCAAGAAGACTTAACCTTCCTGGAGGATCAAGGAAGAGAGAGAAAGATGATTGTTTTAGGGGAAGACAAGGACTACTTGAAAAAAGTGATAATTTATTTTGCAAGTAGAATAAGTTTTTATTCATTTTGCTGTTTTTTTAACTATTTTCTTTTTATTTAGACTGAAATGAAGCTTGCAAAATTAGATCAGATTGAAAGACAGTAAGAGAAAGGGTAAAAGAGACAGAGTTCAGAAAAACAATTCTTTGTGACAGAGGGTTTCTGAGAATGAAGATAAAACATCTCTTCATTTTCATGATTCAGATATCTCAGAGTCTAATCATATTTGTAGACAGAAAAATAACAAGATTCTCATTGAGCTTACTGCTGAAAAACTTATTGAAGCAACATCTGCTTGTGCTACAACATCAGTCATAGAGGTCATTACAATATGCTAACTAGTATCCTTAATGCTGCCAATGTTGATATTGATAATGTTAATACCTCTCTATCAACTCTTCATAGAAATCGATATGTTAGCATTGAGAAACAGGGTGATTTTATTAGAAATGAGATCATAGATAAATTAAAAGGCAAAAGATTAATGTTACACTTTGACACCAAACTTGTGAAGCAAATTTGTGAGCAGAAGAATATTTCTGTTACAAATGATAGACTAGCATTAAGTGTATCCACTCCAGACGCTCCGAATTCAGAAGATATTCTTTTAGGTATTCAAATAATTGAAAATTCAAAAGGAGAAGTTCAGACAAAGGAGATTTTTAACATTCTTCAATACTATGATTGTGTAGATAATCTTACTAATATTATTGACTTTAACATCCTATTGGTTCTATGTAGGCATCATATATATGAAGTTCACATTTCACATTTCTTAGAAGTTTTGTTTAGAGGTACTAAGGGTCCACAAAAACCACTTTATGTTAAATTTAAAAAGATCTTGCCAGAGATCTTTGATTAGGTAAATAAGCTTGATAATGTATCTATCTTTGATTGGAGCCAGTAGCGTAGCGAAGGGCCCGCAGGGCCTGCAGCCGCGGGGAGGCCCAGAGTTATTAGGGGCCCAAAAGGGGCAACAAAGAAAAAATTAAAAAAAAAGTGTCAGTACAATAAATAACATGCGTATCATTTAACATACATACAAAACATATATTTTACACTTTGTACATTATTATGTAGTTAATAATCTTGACAAGTTCTTTGAATAGTGAGCAACTTTTTATTTTATTATATCTACGAATATAAAAATAAACTACTATTATTTATAAAATAAAATACAATTTTCAAAGTCGCAATTATGAAGTCGTTACAATTTAACGCAAAATACGTTAATTAAGCTACTTAAATAATTAAACGATTTTAAAAAAAACAATAATTTACTCGCTTTTTTAAAATTGCCATAGTTTCCCAAGTGAACGCCTTTTTTTTAAAACAAAAACAAAAAAACCAAACTTAATTACGTAAATTAAAGTAAAATGAAATAAGAGAATAAAAAAATAAATAAAAATGTTTCATAAAAAAGAAGAAAATAGTATTACAAGAAACAGCAATAAAACAGTAAGAAAGTATAAAATAAGATATAAAACATGAAATAATTAATCATTCAAGCCGTTAAATGACGTGATGCAACCTCAACCAGCTTTAATCGGCGCTACGAAAGTTTTTAAAATAGTTTTTAAAATAGCTTTAAATTAATAACTTGATAAATAGTAAACTGTTTGTCTTGTATTTGAATTTAGTTGCTGTTTTTTATTTGTGTTTTGTAATCTAGGTGTTTTGATTTTATTATTATTTTAATGTTTATTTATTTACAAAAAAAACTTAATTATTTTGTTTATTAAAAGACAACTGTGAAAATGAATAACAAGAAAAAAGAAGAGGAAAAAAGTTTAACAAGTGGTTTCAGAAAGAGAAAAAATAAAGAAATAGCTAATGAAAGTTTTGCAAAACAGCTGCTAAAAATACCAAGACTGACATCTTTTTTTGCTTCAACTTCAAACACAGTACAATTGGAAAATATTAATAGAATGCTAGATGAAAGTGCCAATACGACCGAAAAGTATTCTGAAATAGAAATATCAAATGTGTCAAATATAGCTAAAGTACCGCTAAAAAAAGCAGAAGTTAAAAACATATGTGATTTATCTGAAATTATTTGTGAGCAATACCCTTCTGATTTTGCAAATTTTAAAGATGTTATAACGGTAGAAGAAAAACAATTCATTTTATCTGTCGGTCCTTGTCGTCCTGAAGGACCTTTTCCTAAAGATGATAGAAATCGTTCTTTCTCAATAAATTACTATAAAAAAGTTACAAAATCAGGAATATCTATTGAAAATACTTGGTTATGCTACTCACCAAACAAAAACTTAATTTACTGTCAACCTTGTTGGTTATTTTCAAGCGAGAAAAAAAATAGTGGTTGGATACGAGGTATAAATGACTGGCAAGGACTTTCAAAAAAAATAAAGAAACATGAAATTTCTGAGGTTTACATAAATACTTGTTTTATTTTGAAACAATGGAAGGAGGAAAAAACAATAGATACTATGTTACTCGATAATATTCAAAAGGAACAAACATTTTGGGCAAAAGTTTTAGAAAGACTTACTAAAATAACATTAAAATTAGCTAAAAATTGTAGTTCTTTTCGAGGGCAAAATGGTTCACTTGAAGATATTTATAATGGTAATTTTTTTTATCAGATGTTCAACTATTAGCGGAATATAATATTGTTTTGAAAGAAGTGATATCTTTGCCTCGTGACCATGTTAATTACTTAACGCCTCAAATTCAAAATGAAATTATTTGTCTTTTGTCAAAAAATTTAGAAAGAAAAATTATCAATGATATCAATTTAGCTCCTTTTTTTTCAATGATTGTCGATACTACTCAAGATTTATCAAAAACAGACGTTGGTCTGTTTAGTATTTCCTTTCGATTTGTTAAAATTTGTTATAACATAAATGGATCTCATCTCCTAATAAAAATTGAAAAAAAACTTTTAGGGTTTTTTAAAGTTAACTATCAATCGGCAAGTGCTATATCAAATCAAATTATTAATATACTAAAATCATTTGGTCTTGATTTGAAAAAATGTAGGGGACAAGGTTATGATGGGGCAAGCAACATGAGTGGAATTTACTCTGGAGTACAAACAAGAATAAAAGAAATTGAAAAAAACGCAATATTTATTTATTGCGCGGCCCACAATTTAAATTTAGTAATAAATGATGCTATGAATGGGGTGCCAGATATTAGCAACTGCTTTTCTAGTATACAAGAAATATACACATTTTTTGGTATTAGCATAAATAGGTGGGACATATTATCAAAAATAACAGGAGAACCAGAAGTAACGTTAAAAAAATTAAATCCTACACGCTGGGCGTCTCGTTTATCATCTTGTATAGCCATAAAACAAAGATATGTAGACGTAATGAAAGCTTTATCTAAAATTATTTTGGAAAGCAATAAAAAAGCAGAAATAGCACAAGCGACCGGTTTAAGAAAGTAAATGGATTGTTTAGATTTTCTTTGCATTTTGGTGTTAATTATTGAAATATTAGCACCATTAAATATCGTTTCAAAATTATTACAATCTAAAAATATGGATTTGGATAAAGTTTGTTCATTATTAGAAACTGGAATAAACGAAATAAAATCACTGCGTAATAATTTTGATGATATTCTTGCAAAAGCAAAAGCTCTTGCTATAAAGTGGAATATAGTTCCAACTTTTAAACAATCACAAATAAAACGAACAAAAAAACTGTTTGATGACGGTGGTGTAAATTTTTGTTTTGAAACGGCTGAACATCAATTTAAAGTTGATGTATTTAACACAGTTATAGATATTGTTACAAATCAGATAGATTCTCGTTTTACTTCCATGAAAACAGTAAATAGCTAATTTTCATTTTTAAATCCCAAAAATATAATATTATTAGATTCTGACAAAATATTTACACATGCAACAAATTTGCAAAATAAATATCCGATAGATATATCTGATGCCTTTCCAAATCAAATGTTTTGTTTAAAAAAACTTTCAAAATGATGAACTTAAAGATGTGGACAGTATTTTGGATTTGCTCAAATTAATAACAATAACATATTGTGATATGAGTTGCTCTTTCACTGAAATAATCGGAGCACTTACGCTATATTTGACATTACCCGTTAGCGTGGCAACTGCAGAAAGATCTTTCAGCACGTTAAAAAGAATCAAAACGCAATTTAAGGACAACGATGGCACAAAACCGTTTGTCTGCGTTAAGTTTATTAGTTATTGAAGCAGAAGAAGCAGCTAAATTAGATTTAAAAGATGTAATAAACCAATTTGCAGCTATGAAGGCACGAAAAAAACAATTTCGTTAGAACTTCTACATACTATACATACAAAACTTTCTGTCATTAATGATAATATATCATTAGTTTGTGTTTTAGAATACAGTTTTTTATTTTCATGTATAACTTATTTGTCTAGAAGGAAGGTAAAGGCAAGGTGGGGGGGGGGGGGGGGAAGGGAATAGAAAAGAAGTAATTTAGGGGCCCGGATTAAATTTTTGCGGGAGGGGGGGCATTTTTTTGTCGCTATGCTACTGATTGGAGTACTCTATCTTCTGGTTCAATTTTTTATGTAAAAGCCAAAGAAGCCCTAACCTACTTGACTCACACACTTCATAATTAAACATTTGCTCGAGGTGATTACCGCAAGTTAGTAAAGCTAAGTATATTTTTCCTCGGCGGAGCTATTAAAAACTTTAGATTTCAACAGCCGGGTGCAATGCACAAGGCAAGATTTATGGCTGATGCCTTATAAATTTTAACAATTCAGATGACCAAAGTTACACACAAAATATTAACAGTGGATGAGGAAGAAAGGTTTAACGATGCTAGCTTCTTTATTAGTGTTATGTACGTTCTATGGTTCCTAAAAAGTAGAATACCAGCCTCTGCTCCAAGATGTGATTTGAAGGCGTTAAAAGACTCTTATGAGCTGATTAAATATCTTTTTGCTCTTGAATCAAAAAGATCTTGGAAATGCTCTAATAAAAAGCTTAAAACGCCACGCATGGTATTTAGATGAACAACTAGTTGTTCTTGCATTAGCAGACAAAGATTTGTCTGATATCACAAAGGTAGAAATGATAACAAATTTGCTAATCAATGATAAGCCACAAACATTTAGATGTTGTCCACCCACAAAGGTTCCTTATTTGGACTATAATTCGACTCTAACCTTGTGGGTCCAGAAAGCTGATCCTTTTTGACATTGTTGGTATTTCTAAGGAAGATGTTTCTCAATGGATTAAGGGAGATTTTGAAAGCTGGGATGATTTGAAAAGCTACAGAAAGTTTGTTCAGTTTGTGAAAAACATGCAAGTAACAAATGACTTTGCCGAGAGAAATAATTGCTTTATTCAAGATTTCGTCTTTGCAAGTAAATCAAAAGATCAAAATGTGATGCTTTTGATACAAGAGAAAAACCTGCTAATGTTAAAAAAAAGAATACCTGCTAATGTTAAAAAAAAGGGTAGTTGTTATGTAAAAAATTGGAAAATAAAATAAAAATTAAAAAAAATTAAAAAAAGAAGTACAAAATAAGAATTGAACAAACTGATAATGTAAACCTGAAAATAATGATTTGTAATTGTTATTTTTTAAATAAATTCATTTTTTATTAAATGAAAAACTATTTTTTTAGGATATTAGGCTTTTAATTCTTTTTTTTTTTTTTGCTATCAATTTTGAGTTTATTTAAAGAAACTATGCTTTTGAAAAAAAACGTAATGTTTTTCGTAAAAAACCAAAAAAATTTAAAAAATTGAGTTAAATGTAATCCTGATACACATGGCCTAATGAGCTGAAACTTTAAACATGATCATTTTGATATAAATGACTAAGATTGCAAAGTATAGTGTCCCTGGATTTTAACGTTTGTTAAAATTTACACAGGCTAGTATCCATGTCTTCATAATTTTATAATTATGCTATTTAGCAAATTAAAGAAAAGATATAAAGTATTACCACACTAAATTTAGGGATATGTAAACGCAACCTTATTCACGAAAGTATTTACAACTTTTATGTACACTGCTAAATAAATATAAAAATACTGAAATTTTTATAACTTTTCTTAGTCAATAAATGTTTTTATTTTAATGTTTTTTATTGGTGTCCAACTATGTACTACTGTCATTATTTGTTTAAAGAGTTTGTCATAATCGTTTCCGTAGTTTGATATTTAGACATTTTTTTGATCTAGATACTAGATTAAAAACACATTTTGTATGGGTGTATGAGGGGTGTAATAGTGTCGCATATAGTTAATTTCAGCAATCCTTTACTCGCTTTGCTTATCTTTATAGTATACGGATTTTATAGTAAAAAAAAGAAAAAACAATTAATAATGAAAGAAAAGATTGGTGTGGCGGAAGGGTCGCAAAATTTTGACCATCGCTAATTTTTATTGTCGCAAATTTGATTGTCGCAAATTTGATTGTCGAAAATGTTAAAAAGGAATAGTGTCGCAAACTGTCGCATTATTGATTCTCGAATAACAGAATAACTTATTCTGTTATTCGACAATCAATAATTTGACAATTTGCGACACTTAAATTCCTTTGCGACATTATTTCATATTCAATAAGGAATAATGTCGCAAAGGAGTTTAATGAATAGTGTCAACAAAAAAAAAAGAAATAGTGTCGCAAATAGTAAAATTGGAATAGTGTCGAAAACAAAAAAAAGGAACAGTGCACAGTGATTTAGAAACACTTGAAATTTGGCCAAAATATAGCTTTTTGAGTAACGAAATTTAAACAATGTTATTAGCTAACTATTTTCTACAGTTTTTTGTAATTTTAACGGTATAAAAAACAAAGTACAAAAATAATATATTTAATCGTTAATTTTTGTTTGAAAATTTGTTGAAAACAACTCTTTTTTATCATTAAAAATTTATCATTATTAAAACTTAATTTTCTCCCTAAATACAAAACCTTTAATTTTAATTATATAAATATAGAAAAATAAAAATAATAGATGATTTTATTTTAATTTATAAAAAAATTTAAATATCTATTTATACATCTTATAAAAAATGCATTTAAAAAGTGCAATTTTTATGAGTATAAACTGATTATATATATATATATATATATATATATATATATATATATATATATATATATATATATATATATATATATATATATATATATATATATATATATATATATATATATATACATATATATACATATATATATATATATATATATATATATATATATATATATATATATATATATATATATATATATATATATATATATATATATATATATATATATATATATATATATATATATATATATGTATATATATGAATATATATATATATACATATATATATATATATATATATATATATATATATATATATATACATATATATACATATATATACAGGGTTAGACTAGCCCGGTGGGCTAGTCTAACCCTGTATATATATACATATATATATGTATATATATACAGGCACGGATGCAGCATTTTTTCATGTTTGAGATACCTAACTTCCAGACATGGAGCAAACTCCAAAAATTCATATCTTTATACTTATATTAAATAAGGATGTTTTGCAAAAAATTGTATTGATAGGAACCTGGGAACAAAAAAACCCTAAAATTTTAGCAAGACCAGCCCCAAACGTGAGAACAACAAGTTGATTAAATAGTTTTTATACTATTCTCAACTAATTCTATATTCATCGACAAATTTTAAAATTCACACGAAAATCTTTTAGCCTTCAAAAACTATGACCATACAAAGTTTGAATTCCCCTCAATTTGAGGGGGTTGCAAACTTTATAAGGCCATAACTGTTGAACATTAAGAGATTATTGTATGAGTTTTACAGTTTATCGATGAATATATACTTGGTTAAGAATAGGAGAAAAAAATATATAAATCTGTTGCTCACACGTTAAAGGCAGGTCTAGCTAAAACTTTTGGGCTTTTTTGTTCCCAGGCTCCAATCGTTGCAATTTTTTGCAAAGCATCCTTATTTGATATGAGTATAAACATATAAATTTTTGGAGTTTGTTCCATGTTTGAAAGATAGGTATCTCAAACATGAAAAAATGCAGCATCCGCGCCGCACCTGATATATGTATATATATATATATATATACATATATATATATATATATATATATATATATATATATATATATATATATATATATATATATATATATATATATATATATATATATATATATATGTATATATATATATATATATATATATATATATATATATATATATATATATATATATATATATATATATATATATATATATATATATATATATATATATAGTATATATATATATATATAAATATATATATATAAATACATATATATATATACATATATATATATGTATCTATATGTATATGATTATATATATATATATATATATATATGTGTGTGTGTGTGTGTGTGTGTGTGTGTGTGTGTGTGTGTGTGTGTGTGTGTGTGTGTGTGTGTGTGTGTGTGTGTCGAAAATAGAAAAAAGGAATAATGTTTTAAAGGAGTTTAATAAATAGTAACAAAAATGAAAAAATAAAAACTAAAAATGTGCGTTAAGATAATATGTCTGGTGTCATACTGAAATAGCCTGCTGCCGAGGGCTTTAGTAAATAACCAACTATCTTACAGCCTGCTGCCTCAAAGGAGTGCCGCTACAACGATATAGGGTTTGGGTTTAGTAGCAATCTTTTCTTTTATTATTCTTTGTTTCTTTATTTATTTTTCTGTAAGAGCTGTATGCTATAAAGATAAGTAAAACAAGTTAGCAATCAAATTAACTATTTGCGACACTATTTCGTTTTTACTATTTGCAACATTATTCCTTTTTTTGTTTTGTTTTCGACACTATTCATTAAATTTATTTGCGACACTACACCTTTTTTTTTCGACATAATTCATTAAACTCATTTGCGACAATGTTCCTTATTTTTTGCAACATAAGACCTTTTTAATATTTTTTTATTTTAATTCATTTAAAAGTGACATTAAAAATTCATAAGTAGAAATAAAGCCTTGTAAGTAAAAAACAAAGCCTTGTACGTAACGATCTGATAGACGGATATAGGAAAGAAAAACTATTTGTTAGGGTTTAGGAAAGAAAAACTATTTATAATATCTGCTATAATACAGGCGTATTTAGGGGGGCTAAATACGCCTGTATTATAGCAGATATTATAAATAGTTTTTCTTTCCTAAACCCTAATTAAATGATTCAATAAAATTCTTGGGACCAAAGTAAATGATTCAATAAAATTCTTGGGAATTCTTATTGATGAAAATTTATCATGGCTTCCCCATATTAATTATATTCAATCAAAAATTAGTAAAACAGTTGGTCTGATGTACCGTATTTGTCCATATGTAACATCAGAAAGTCTGAAAATAGTATATTTTGGCCTAATACATTGTTTCATATACTATGCCAATATCACATGGGCTAGTACTCAACCATCAAAACTTAAAAAAATATTTTCTTTACAAAAACATGCATGCACACTTGAAAATGATGAATATATATGAAATCAACATTTACCAACACCTAATTTTTATGTATAAATGTAACAACAGCTTGATTCCAAAAAACTTTAATGATAAATTTACAAAAAATGTAAACAAAAAATATTCTCTTAGAATAAACCAATGGAATACTTATAAATTACCAAGAATTAATAGTAAGTATTCTGAATATGGAATATCATACCGCGGACCAAAACTTTGGAAAACTTTTCAAAAAACAAAAAATTTAAATACTGTAAAATCATTAAATTCCTTTAAGTTTATAATAAAAAATGAAATTTTTAAATTAGATAAATAGTTTTCTTGATTTTTCGAAATGAAAATCGAGTTTCATTATTCTTAGTTTTTTTACTTGTTAATTGGCTTTTATTTTGATATTTAACAGAGTTGGCAATATATTTTAATGAATATTGATAAAACTATATGATGTTATTTACTTTCTTGATTTAATGGAAATATTTATGCAAGCTTTAACCTTTTTATTATATTGGAGATACTATTTTTTTTTAACTTGCAAAACCCACCTAGGGGCTCTATGAAAAGATTGTGGTGACTTTAGTCATCCGTATCTTCTTTGAGTCCCTGCCTGCTTTTTTATAAATTCACTTTTTTTGTATGTAAACGTTTCTTTGTAATCATATTTCTTATTATATAAACAGCAAATATATTTTAAAAAAAAAAAAAAAAAAGTCAGACGATAAAACTTTGGTTTTTGCGCTAATGCATTTTACAATCTACCGGAACAAATACGTTCCTGCGGCTTTACTTTGATGTTATAAAAAATCAATGGAAGATTTCGTAGTGCTAAGAGAATTTTATTGGTTATTTTTTAGCGTTAAAAAAAAATTAAATTTGTTTTAAATTAGGTTTTAACCGTTGCTTTATAATTAAAAAAAATGTTTTATAATAGGAAGTAAATTAAATTTCTATTTATTCATACATTTTCATTTAACTTTTTACAAAAGCAATTTACTACCCATATTATTAAAAATCTTTATTAAATATTTTTCTACATGATTTTTTTAACCAAAGTTTTCTTGTCTGACCTCCCAAAGTTCACGGGAAAAAAAAATCAGACGAAATATCAGGCCGGGTGAATAAAAATTAGCAATTGCTTTTACTCAGTAATTGGTCAGCTTTACGTGAATAAGAACTTTAGTAGTTTAGCTCAAATTTTATTCACGTAAAGTTAAGCAATTTACTCAGTAATTATTCAGTTTTACGTGACTAAAAACTCAAGCGAATTGCTTAAGCAAAAAAAAGTCACGTTGCTCAGTTGGATCCCTTTTTAGCACAGCATATTGAGAAGTTTGGCAATAAAATAAAAGGTTCTACATCGTACCTATCTTTTAATATATATCAGCAGTTCATTGGTTAAATGAAAAATAATGTTAGGCAACAAAGAAGCTAAATATTTTTCCATCAGTATTGATTCTACTCCTAACATTAACCATGTAGATAAACTGAATTCATTTTTCGGAATGTTCAAAAGAATGGCTGTTCGATAGAAAGATTTTTAGTGTTTTTACCCAACTCTGGTCATAAATCTGAAGAGTTAGCAGATGCTATTTTTTTAGTTTTAGAATTGCACGGGTTAGATGTAAAAATTTGTTGTGGTCAAAGTTAAGACAATTCTTCTAATGTGTCTGGTAGATATACAGGACTTTAGACTCTCATTAAAGAATTTAATCATTTAGCTACATTTTCATCAAATGCTCGGCACACTCTTCAAATTTTATTTCATGAATGTGCTGTGAACTTTTATTTCATGAATGTGCTGTAGAAATTTGATTTTTTTATTCTATTTCACAAGTAGAATATAAAATTTTTTTAAATTTTTCAGTTCTTCTTCATGGGAAATGCTTCAGAACTTAATTTAATTAAAACAGAAATTTTTCACTTGAAAAACCAACAGATATCAGATGATCAGCTGATGTAAGTATTAATTTAAACAAAAATTAAAATAAAATAATGTTTTTTTTATCAAAGATGATAAAACAGAAAAGTCAATCACAAGATCAGAAGCTAATGGACTATATTTAGAATTAGACGGTCTTCAAACAGCTATAATGGTCACATTATGGGGGGATATGCAAGAAAGATTCAACAAAACAAGTAAACAATTGCAATCAGTTGAGATTGATTTAGAAACAGTTGTAAGTTACACAAACTGTTAATTCGATATGTATTAGATTTTTGGATTATGTTTGTTATCTATCAAGACAGAGCGCAAAATCGGTACACAAAACTTATCGAAAAATACGCAAAAGAAAAAGAAAATTAGCTGAAAGTGAAAAAAGAGAAGAATAAACAAATTTTGTAATTCAAGAATCTAAGGATTAATACATGCTAATATTGATATACTATATTTTGAACTAGAAAGAAGAAAATTGATGAAACCAATTAAAAACTTAACTTTTTGTTTTAAATAATAAAACTCACTATCAGCAGTTTACAAAAAATCAAAAATACTTCAAAATATATATAAAAATGATCTCTCGTCTTCATTTGAATTGTATACACTCATTAGAGTGTATATAATTCAAAAGTTATTTAACGAGTTTAACTGAAAACATAAGACTTAAAACTATAAAAGATATTTATAAAATGAACTGATAAACTTTAAGAACTGTTTTCTAACGTAGATTTAGCATTAAAGATGCTGCCCAATCATTTTTACCATTAGAGAGGTTTAATCCTTATATGAAGTTAGGTTATATTAGGTTATTGTTTTAATAGGTTAGAAATTCTATATATTGAATCTGCACTTACCACTTTAATAACATTATAAATACATCTGCAAAACAAAACTCAAGTAGAAAGCTATATATATTTTTTATTATTAAGTGATTTTACTTAATATATATGTTTTATATATAAATTTAACTTAATATATATGTTTCTATTAAAAATATTTTTTTTTTTTAATAATCGATCCATATCAAAGTTGACAGTTATTCTTAAACAAGGGCGCTTAAAGGAACAGAGCCCCAGGGCGCCAAAAATATAAATACATCTCTGCTATAATGGCTTTGGAATTAATAGATCCAACTGTACCAAAGTAAAAATACTGGGAGACCAACAGGGGTCAGAATACCTAAAATGCCGTGAGACCAAGTAGTGCTTAAACCGGCCATTTGTAACATAACTAACTTTGTAATGAAGAATATAACTATGTTTGTTTAAAGAATATTTAATTTTTCAATGTTTAAGAAATTTATAACTTTTAAAAGACATATAACAAACAGCAAATAAAAAATATACAAAAAGTAAATGGTGTTCTTTTAGTTATAACAGAAAAATAAAAAAATATATTTTTAGATTTAGATGAGTTTTTGAGGATCCTTCTCTAACACAAAAATTTAGATGGGTCTGACACAAAAATTTTGATGGATAATAGTAAAAAAAAATTTTTTTTTTAACCTGGTTTCTCAGAAAATGCGGAACTTTATGCTTATTTTGAAAATATTTTTTACTTTCTATCAAAATTAAAACTATAAAAATATTTTTATTTTTTCATTAAAAACCCCCGTTTTCTATATAATTTGCAAAAAAATAATATTTTAAAACTAGAATTTTATTCTGCGTCTTTTGAGTACTAGGCTGACATAGATGAGAAAAAAAAAAATTATTAGAATTTATTTGTATTTGAATTATTTGTACTAGAATTCTACAAAAACCTCGATTCCTAAAGGAACCTCAAGAACTCGTTAAAAAAAAGGAAAAAGAAAAAGAAAAAAGTAAGGTTACTTTTTTACTAAGAGACTCGAAAAAATTGTCTTTTTACTAAAAGATTTGATTCGAAACACAGACAAACCTAATTTCGCAATTTTTCAAATCTTTTGGAGCATTTTTAAATTACAAAATGTGCTTTCATTGATGGTAACAGATCCAGGTGGTCATAAGCTTCAGTGCTTATGACCACCTGTATCTGTTACCTCTGAAAATATTTTTTATTTTTGCCACAAGAAATAACCTTTGATTTTTTATTGGAGCATTAGATTTGGTAAATGTATTAATATAAATTTCTTTCTCTGCATGAAATAATAAATAAACAGCAGTATTTTCTCCATTATTTGAAATTTAAAAACAAAGTTTTTTTTTTTTTAAAGTAACGACTCTCGTTGACTGCTAAATAAAAAAAAATTGTTCAACGCTCAATCAGATAGCCAGTAAAGATTTTTTTATTTGGTAAATAAGATTCGTCTTGCTTTCCTGACTCATATAATTTGCAACATAAAACATTGCAAATTATATGAATCAGAAAAGCAAGATGAAGAAAGCGAATTCCAAAGAACTAATGTTCGAGGAAAAAAACTAGTCAAATAAGAGTTTTTGGAGCACTTAGGAACAGTCACAGGAAAAGGATGAGACTTAATTGAATAACGAGTAACACGAGAATGAATTTTAGTTGATGACACAAGAGACGCTAGCTCTTTAGAGCAGAGTCCAATATAGTATTTATAAAAAAAAAGAAGAGAAGCAACATTACGACAATGCAATAATGGTTGGAGGTTGGCTGCAAGAGAAGGTCCAACTATGTTTAGAATGCGTTTTTTGACCTTGTCTAAAAGTAAAAGGATATAATTGGAAGATCCGCCTCAGATATAGGAACAGTATTTTATACAAGGACGGATTTGAGATTTATAGAGATAGAGAATAGAATTTGGAGTAAGAAAGTGTTGAGCACGATAAAGAGATGCAACCTCAGCAGGTGCTAAATTTGCAATAGATTTGATATACGATTACAAGAAAGATCGGGAGTAAGAGTTAATCCTATAAGATGATGGGTAGATACCTCATCGAGTGCATTACCTTTCATAAATATAGTAAGATCTAAATTATTGCAATAACGATAGGCTGAAAAAAGTTGAGTTTTATCTGAATTAAAGTTCACCAACCACTTTGAGTCCCATGCTGTAGCAGAAGTGAGAAATTTTTCAAACTCAGATACCCCCTCCAAGCAATCAGAGAGTGTTGGCTTCTTATCATGACAAGAATAAATGGCAGTGTCATCAGCAAACAATGCCACCTTAGATGTGAGAATACCTGGAAAATCTTTAATGTAAATTAAAAAGAGCATAGGGCCAAGGATTAAACCTTGAGGAACCCCTAAAGTTACAGGATATTTTATACTACGATTGGTAAGTAAGGATTCAATAATTTAAAGATGTTACCTGATACATAGTAAGGAGAAAGCTTATGGAGAAGACCAGTGTGCCAAACTTTATCAAAAGCTTTAGAAATGTCAAGAGCAATAGTCTTAACCTCTCCACCTCTATCTAATGCACGATAAAACCTATTGGTTATTATTGTTAACAAATCAGCTGTAGAATGAGAAATGGAGTGATACGAATGTTAAGCAATGGATCAACCTGTTTGTCGGCTATATCAGGTAGAACGCATTTAGTGGAATCGAGAGACAATTTTAATGAAAAGTTCTTAGCAAACATCTCAGTTTTGTCTTTAGGTGAGGTAAAAAAATCTGAATCATACAAGAGAATAACAGATTTGCTTTTATTATTGATACTGTTAAAGATTCTCCAGAAGTCCCGAGAGCCTAATTTTTGAGATGAAATACGAGATATCATGAGTTGAGTATAGCGGGTTTTGGCGTTAGACAAAACTTTTTTACAATGGTTTCTAGAAATAAAAAAACGTATAACAAAAATCTACTCACTTGAGTTCTTTTCTTTATTAATAGTTTTAGATATGATTTGTGCTTCTTGTAATTCTATTATTCTTTGAACAGTATGTATTAGAAGATTTTGTTAAGGCACATTTACCTTTTTAGTAGTTAGTACCTTGTCAAACCAACGCAACAATATGTCGCATAATAATTTTATTGCTTAATCAGTTTTCGTAAAGTTTTGGTGGTTTTTGGTGGTTATGTTAAAATTTTTTTAAATATAATTTTAAAGAATTTTAACATTGCTAAAAAAAAGTGGTTTCAAATTTTTGAATAGTTTTAGTTTTTTTAAGGCAGTATATTGATTTTTGTTGGTATGGTATAAATTAGATTAGCAACGCCCGTAGCAAGAAAACAAAACAGTATAAAAAAAATTTCGTTTTGGGATTATCATTTTATGTGTAGACTTATTTGTCAGAACAATTATTCAATTTTGTTATTTATATAAATGTAGCAATCAAAGTGTGTTACTTCATGTTCAGAACTGTTTGTGTAATTATCTGATACGGATATACTTTACAGTGACGTATAGCAATCCGTTTTTAAAGAGTTGAATTTTTAAATCTTTCTACATGACAGACTTTTATATTTAAAGCCATTATACCTATATTTAGACAAAGTAACTAGTATAGAGACATGATCATATCAGTTTCACAATTTTAAGACAAGTCCAGTGCCTTAAATTGAGGGATTGAAAAAATCCTTTTGTACACAAACTTTCCCTAATAAACCTAAAAATCAAAAACTTTCAACAGTAACTATGTAAATTTAAATTAAAAATTTGGGTACGATTTATGATTTTTTATAACACATAAAAGCTTTATTTTTTTTATTTATTTACTCTTATGTTTAGTTTATCTAGCACCATTGCCATTTTCTTGTAAAAACAACAGTATTTTTTTGTTGATATTAAAAAGTTTTGATAAGTTGACTTTTTGAAATGACAGGTTTAACTAAAAAGATTGCAAATTTGCTGCAGGAAAACCAATAAATGTTTTTAATGCCAAAAAAAACTAAAACTAAAACTTTAATACTGGAGAAACACAAGATGTTTCAAAAATGTTTGCGTAAATGATTACTTGGAACGGGAGTATACTCTACAGGTTTTTCTTTTAATGAAGCATCATTTAGCGTTTATTGTACATTTATAACAAAAAATAAGGTTAAAAAAACTAAGAAACATTGATAAAGAGTAAGAAAAATTTTAAGATAAAAGCTACGTTAAGCTACGTTTTTATTTTTTATCTAAAAATCCTAGTTCACACTGTACCATTTACATCAGAAAATAAGATTGTAAAGTACTGAACTGAGTTAATAGCCGTAAAAATTTCTAAAATAATCATATTTTGAATAAATACCTTATCTAAATAATAAATTATTGTAGCCTATAATTTAATTGAAACAAATAAAAATAGTCTAAATAAAATAACATTACAGTTAAATTGTTAACAATAAAATTTACAAATTATTTGCCTTAAAAAAAATCTAATTCTTTTTTAAAAACTCATATCGTTTTATTCTTGTATCGGAAAAAATTTATATAGAGTCTCATATCAATAAAAATTGAAAGCAATCATCTTCTATTTAACGGTGACAAAGGTTAAAAAATGATTTGGAAAAGCTGGGGCAAACATCATTTTTACAACTATATAATTTCATCTATCATAACTTCATTAAAAATATTTAAAAAATGTCAGTGGCGAAATTATGGGCCCGCAGGGCCCGCAACTGAGTGAGGGACCAGGCAAAAGGGTGCCCATTTTTAAGCCTGAAAACTATTTCTATTTGATTCTGTTAAAAGTTATGTACGGAAAAACTGTGATCTTTTTTGGTTTGTTTATTATTAAAATTTAATTTTACATATTTTAATTCAGTTTAGTTTATGGACTATCCTTATCTTTTTTACTATATTTAAATTTCAAAGTTTTTAAAAAAACCTTTAGCCAATCATTGCTTTTAATTTTCACATTTCGAATGTGATAAAAAACTCGAATGAAAATTCCACTAAGTTGTTTATAAAATTTTTGTTTTTGTTTTCTGTTGTGTAAGACAAAAATTGTCATGGATTGTATGGGGGATAGGGGGTCCCTTTTGAAAGCCTTGCGGAGGGTTGGGGGTGGGGGTGGGGTGGGAGTTAGAATTTAAGTTACTCCACTAAACATTTATAACATAATATTTCACATATAACATTCAAAACGTGATATGCCACCTAGATGTGAAACTGAGAAAAGAAAACATTTATAATTTAATTAAAATTTAAAAAATGTTAATGAAATATGCAAAAATTAAAAGTTGAAATTGTTTAACTATATAAAGTTATAATGCTCTTCAAGATGTTGAGCCTGCATTATTTGTTTATTTATATTTTTTGATTGAAAAATAGACAAAATACATTTTGCATGAATCAAACTTTGATTTAGGTCTCTTTTGCTTTTTAAGTCTGGATCAAAAATAAAATAATGCAATCTTGAGCTTTTCCTTTCTTAAATAGGAAGATAAAAAAGTTGCAACATATAACATTATAAACATACAATAATAACTTGATAAGGAAATCGTTTTAGATTTCAAAATGTGAGAAACTACGTTTTGATTGGCTCCTCATTTCTATTATTTATAAAATAATAATTTTATTGAAAAATCTCAAATTATTTGCTTTTATCAAAGCAGTTAAAAAACAGTAAAGTTCTATAAAAAATGGCCCTGGTTAATAATGCAGGAGTAAGAAAAAAGGTCCATTTCAATAATAATGACTATATACCAATGGTGCATTTGCACTTTTGGTATATAGACATTATTATAGAAAATTTATTGCCACCAACCATAGTTTTAACCACACCACCATTCACAGGTTTAATTGTTGTTTAATTAAAAAAAAAACCTTGGCATAAAAAATGTATATTAAAAATATTCCAAGTAGAATTCAAATTAAAAAATAATTTTTTGTTGAATATTTATTTTTTTGTCTGATCTTAAATAATTTAACGAACGCATTAAAAAACAAAATTACTTCTTAAGTATAAAATACCTTCTTAGGCACAAAATATTTCCTTAGTTACAAAATACCTTCTTAGTTACAAATACCTTCTTAGTTTCTTCTGTCTGTATGAGTTTCATTACATTGTCAGCTTTTTCTTCCTGTGTTTCTTGTAATACATTTTCCGCTCTTTCCCTCTATATCAATTGTAATATTTGTACATAAAAATATTGTTAAAAGGTATTCAATTTAAAGTAACCTAACTTTTTAAAAAGGGACAAAGACATTAAGACTATTCATAAAAGAGTACTACAAGCTAATACCCAGGCCAATACCAGAAATTTTAGTTAAAAATAAACAAGTAATGAAAGGACAAAATTTTCTCACTTGTAGTTAATCATTGATAACATTTTATAGATTAAAATAACGACTGTTAATTTACACTTAGAATTGAAAAAAAAGATGCAACGTAATTGCATCCAGATATAGAATTGCATCCAAGATGTTGAATTGGCCAAAACTAATAAGTAATAAAAATAAAAAGGTCTTGAAATAAAACGAGAAATTAATATAACATTATAGTTTTGGATTATTAAAGAAGGTTTTCAAAAAGCCACTATGTTAAAGCCATGGGAATTAAATCCTCATCTAACTTGTGTACACCTCTAACCACCTCTTAGCCTCAAATAAATATAGTATGAATTCTGAGTTTTTTATTTTTAATATTCTAAAACATTCTTATAACAGTTCATTCTTAAACTGGCTACTGGATCTATGTGCATATAATTTCTTTGGTTTGTGTCACATATAAACGTATAAGGCATAATATATAAAACTACAAAACAAAAGTAATGTTTTTTTTTGGACGGATTTTTAATGTTTCTAGGTGAAACATTAAAAATCGAAGATGCAAAATTAAAAATTTCAATAGGCTTTGGAATGACATTGACGGTTACGATAGAGAATTATAAAAACGAATAACAACCTAATAGACCAGGTGAATAAAAATAAGCAATTGCTTCTACTCAGTAATTGCTCAGCTTTACGTAAATAAAAATTTCAGAAACTTTGCTCAAATTTTTATTCACGTAAAGCTGAGCAAATAATCCAAAAATGCTGAGTAAAAGCAATTACCGTTTTTATTCAGCCGGTCTAATGTCAATGTTGATACATTAGGAAAACTAATATAAACACACAAAAGGTTTGTTACACAACTTTTAACTTGAAAAAATTTTTTGTTTAAGTGGTTTAAGATGGTATTTCAATTTTCTGCTGAACAGAAAAGAAAACAATTTTTTTTCAGATTTTTTAGCTTTTTAGTTTCTTTAGTTAGATTAATTCAACTTTGCTTGAAACAGTACAAAATATAAAATTTAATCAATAACTACAATAATTCAGGCTTAGACTTCATTCTTCATTGTAAGTTAATGATACAAAAAAAGTATTAGGCAGCTTCCAGATACAGCAATTAAAAAACAAAACAGAATAACGTTCGTACAAACTTTTGGTGTGGAAAATTTTTCCTGACTGCCCCTAACTAATAACATTCATATAACATTCAGTAAAGTTATATTGAGTTCGCTCATTTGTTGATACAAAGGATAGTTTGTAACTAACATATTAAAACTCCTTCTGTAAAATATAAATAATGCGTTCAAATTTTTATAAGATATCTAATGAATTCAATGTTTTCTCTTATAATTAAACATTGATACTAAAAAAAAAGAAATTTCCCAATACTTTCTCCAAATGTCACAAATTTATTATCCAACGTAATTTAAAAACGAACTCATTTTAATGGTTTGAAAATTAATTCTAGGAGCGGTGAACGCACTCGGGTACTTTATGTATAAAGTTTGAGTGAGAGTCGACCTTTTTAGGCATATTTTTTACATATAAAAAGGATTGCTTAAAACGAGCAATCAACAACAATTTAATTACTTTTAATTAGTTAACTCATTTAAATTATTATAAAAATCTGACTATATTCATTCAATTTAAACTCATAATACACTCATTTTAAAAGGAGTCATTATAATGAGAAATTAAATATTATTTTAACAAATTTATTTGATAATTATTTTTTAATTCGTTATAAAATGACCTAGAAACGTATTAAATCGCGTAAAAATCACATTTTCTTTTAAAGGTCTTATGGGATTTTCTTATAGCATAAGGCAGTTCCTATAGTCATTTCCCAATAATATAAGGATATGCAGCATATACATACATATATATTAGGAAAAAATTAGTTTAGAAAACAAAACCATGTTTTACTCAATCTTTTCATAAATATCTAATTTAATATGACTTGTTAATCTCGCAAGCGTAAGATCAATCATGAGGATATCTCAAAGTTTTAAGAAATCTGGAGAAACAATTTCAAAGAGAACAAGATCTGTAAATCCTAGAAAAAATACAAAAAAAAAATACAAAAACAGCAAAACTTAATATGCAGAAAACAAGCGTCGACATCATGACATCATCATTATCGGAAAAGTCTTCGAATAACACTTCAGCCTCCAATATTTATATTCCTCTTATTTAGCAAGATTCGAGATTAAGATTTCTGGGTTATAGTCTTTTGGCAAAATTATCTACAGGCTCGTGTATTTTGATTAAAAAAAATGCAAGATTTTGGTCAAAGAAACATTTTTCCGAAATAGATGTTTGTACACTCCTTGTATGTTCTATCTATTTGTAAGTCGATTTATGAAAAATAAAGGATTAAGATTTTGTTTGTATTATAATATGTATGCTTAAAATATTTATATTATAAACAATTATTATATTGATATAAAGTTTATTTATGCGCTGTAAAAAAAAATCCTGGGGAATTTTTTCCGGGAGGATTTTTTCCTGCTACCGAAAAATTTATCTAAAATAGGTTTTAACCCTTTTAATTTTTTGTTGTTATATTAGTACTTGTATAAGGATTACACAAAGGAATCTTTATAAAAATTTTAAACATAGAAAAAAAAAATGGAAAAGTTACAATTAGCGAAAAAAATAACAAAATAAATAAACAGCTATATTTGTTTTTACAAAGAAATTCAAGCACACAAGCATCTTTAAAAGTTTATCAATTATGAAGTAACATAAAATAATTATGATGCTAATGGCAAAAAATAAAGCATCAAACAATCTCCAACAAACAATCTCAAACTCCATCAAACAATCCTTTTGATTGTTTTGTTAATTTTGATTTAAATCATGGAAGTGTAAAACAGATGGAAGTTCAACCGCATTCAAATTCTTCGGGACTATGCTTGTAACCTTTTGTTTCGTAAACTATAAGAAAACGACATCAAGACTGTACTTAAACGCTTAATCTTCATACGTTGACGCAAATAGATACGTTTATAATAATTTAAAAATATAGTATTTTCAAGGTTCGCCAATAATATTCAAAAAAAATCATTAAATATGGCGCAACGTAACGGCAACCAACAACTTTTTTATAAACTTTATATTAAATGAATAAAGTACTACAAGAATGAATGGAGTTATCATATACAGCTAATAAAACTTTAAACTTTAGTTACTTAGAAAACAATTTTTTCGATTTTTTAAAAATTGTTTTAGTTGTCTTTTTTATCAAATGTCGTGTTATGACTTGAAGCAAGAAAAGAAGCTTAAACTAACATATGCTTTTAAAATCAAGTGGTTCTATTTAATTACCGAGTTTTAATAAACCTTTTGTTGAATAATTGCAAATACTAATGGTTAAAAATTTGCCACATATCCCTAGAATAATTCATTTTTTAATGTTTTAATAAAGATCATTTCAGTGAATTTTGTTGTTTTTTTATCCAGTGAAACTTGTTTTTTTTTATTTGTCGGTTACAAGCATACTCCCGAGACGACTTGAAAATGCTTTGATGTTTGCGGCTCGATGAACTTCCATCTGTTTTACACTTCCATGTTTAAATCGAAATACATATTTTCATTGTTCAAAAAAAAACTCATGGTTTTTACAATTCTTTTTGATTGCACGTCCTCTTCTTTTGTAAACTATTCACGCACTTGAAAATAGTGCTATATAGACAGTTGCTTAATTCTGTAAAAGCAAGTCTTGAATTATAAATTCTTTTATAGACAAAACAATCTTGAAAATTAATAAACTCCATAATTCCACACTTCAAAGATAAAGCGTCATCATTTATGCTTCACTGATATAAAATTTAATACATGGTTATTCTTTTTTAAAGTTACACTCATTGAGCTGAAATATGAAAATAATTTGCTGGTTTAAGAAAGTCATAAAAGTAAAAAATTGAGATTCAAAGTGATAAAATCATATTTTTTATGTTCATATAATAAAAGACTAAATGATACAGAAGTTAAGTAAAAAATACCAACCTGACAATTAGAACTAATTTTTGATATATAATGATTCGTTATTAACAAAACTTATCATTAAAAGATCAAATTTAAGCCACTTTTTGTTGAAACAATAGGTTTCAACAAAAAGTGGCTACCTACTGCTATGTTTTTCCGCATTAAAAAAAAAAAAAAAAATTTAATATTGTTAAAATATTAAAATTTTTTACTAAGTTATGACTTTAAACTTTTTTTTAATTTCAATGAAAAACACTGGGAAATTTGAGCATACTCATATTACACAAAAATGGCATCTTTAAATAAAGTCAAAATGTTTCTATGCATTGTTTTTTCAATCAAAAATGGATTGGACTTTTAGCTAACGTATTTTTCTTTATGAAAAAATTAATTTCTTTATTTTAGCACTAAAATTTCGCGCCACAGATTTATTTGCGCGTGATGATATTATTTTAATAACGCAAAAAATTTAACAGTGTTTTGATTAGATGATAGCCGCTAATTACTGCATATAAATTTACGACAGTTGTACTGATTCCTGTTATCACCACACAAAGACGATTCGAAAATATCAAAGCAATTTTAACTTTATTTCTTACATTTAAGAAATTTTTAAGTATGCTCATATTACTCTTATCTACCCTACACTAGCTGGCAAACGTTAGCAAGAATCAGGTAACAAAGAATCAGGTAGCAAGAATCTGATGAGAATAAATCCGAATAACATTGTTTTATTGCACTTCGATACACATTTTCTTCAGAATTGGTATTAAGTTTATTTGCATTTTGTATTGTTTGTCCGTATTTCGATCACAAAAAGTTTTGCGAAAAGTTTATTAAATCTATTTTTAGCACCGCAACGATACCCTATTGCTTTTAGAAAGTCTTTTTAAATATATTGGCTTTATGCATAAAAAAAATTTATGTACAAAAATAACTTGATCTCTGTTTTTAAAACAGAGTAGTGTTGCGAAGGTAAAATTTACCGGAAAATTTTCCGGTAAATTTACCGGAAAATTTTGAAAATTTACCGCCTGGTAAATTTTAAAAATTTTTTTCACATTTTTTTTTCTTTTTCTTTTTTTTTTGATTTTTTAAAGGAAAATTTACCGTTCTCTAATTAAAATTTACCGGTAAATTTACCGGTAAATTTTACCGGTAAATTTTGAATCAAATTTTACTGGAAAATTTACATCACTAAAACAGAGGTATTTCTTAAAACTGTCTTGAAATTGTCATGGTAATTAATCTTATAGTTGAGTGGTCTAATAAAAGTTTTTAAAATATCGAAGTGTTTTTCTTTTTTTACCCACAACGGCAACTTTTATTTATTTATAATTAAAATATAAATAAATATAAATATAATAATATAAATAAATAATAATACAATAGTATTATTTAATAAATAATTATATATAATAGTATTATTTATAACTAAATTAAAAACAAAATCTATTTGGTTTTTTCATTTTATTAGCGCAACTTGTTTTAACCATCGATTATTTTCAATTTAAAAAATCTCTTATACATTTTGTTTTAAAATAACTGTAGCTTATAAATTACGTCAACAAGGGTCTAAAACTTTTAACAAGAGGGATGGGAGGGGGTCAAGGCAAGTTGACGTCAACATAGTTACTTTTTAAAATAAATTTAATTACTTAAAAAAAGAAAAATTAGACAGCGTTGGCACCCCTGTGTTACACTCGCTCCATCTTTTTTAGTATTTTAATAAAGCTATTTATGTTTCTACTTTTTAAAAACTGTTTTGTGCTTTAAAAAGACCCGGCACATACAGAACTAAATAACCAAAGACAAGATGCTTATTCCAACACTATTATTTTTTCATGGTTGTTGTTGGTTAGTCTGCTGTGCAAACAAAAAAGATTTGTGCAAGTAAATAATCTACATTATTTAAATGTTTATAAAAGGGATCGGAACCTGCGGCTCGCAAGCCTTGTGTGGTTCTTTCAGAGATGCACACTGGATTTTTAGATGTTTGAGTTTTGACACTTACAGGCATTGAGCAAATTCTAAAGTTTCAAACGCTCATGCTCATGTCAAATGAGAATATTTATACAATGATTTGCAGTTATTGGAGCTTGGGAACAAATATACCCTAACTTTTTGGCCCACTCAGCCCTTAACGTAGGAGCAACGAGTTTATAAAATATTTTCTTTACTATTCTTATCTAAAATTATATTCATCAACAAATTTCAAATTTCATGGAATAATCTCTTAGTGTTTAGTCTTTTCGACCCTGCAAAGTTTAGAGCCCCCTCAAATTTAGAGGGGTTAAAACTTACGGCCATAAAATCTGAACACTAAGAAATTATTGCCTGAAATTTGAAATTTGTAAATAAATATAAATTTAGACAAAAATAGTAAAGAAAATATTTTATATTTTTCTACTATTTTCGTTGCTCTCACGTTAAGGGCTGGGTGGGTCCAAAATTTAGAGTTTTTTGTTCCCAAGCTCTAATCGCCGCTATTCTTTGCAAAACATTTTTATTTGACTTAAGCATAAATATACAAAGGTTTGGAGTTTGCATAATGCCTATAAGTGTCTGTAACTCAACATCTAAAAATTCTCTGTTCTTTCGATGACAAAATGAGGCTCTTTAGATCCATGCACAAATTTTAATATAATATTGAAATAAAGATGTTAGAAACTCTTTAAAAACTGAAAAATTTTGTAAACTGTAACTTTATAGAATGTTATATTTTAAAGTGACCAACGTTTTTCTGCTTTGAGTGAGAAGTTAAGGTGGTTCATCTTCTTAAGTTAAGGTGGTTCACCTCCATTAGGTTAAAGTAATTCACCCCCTTTAAATCTAACTTTTTATTTATAAAGGTTAAAAATTTGTTTTTTGTTTTTATATACGAAAATTTTATTAAAACATTAACTTTTAAAAAAAAAAATGAAGTTTGCATTTTTTTAATGCTGAGTCAGCATAATTTGTCAAAATTCTTCCCTTAGCTAAAACAATGATATCGTGAGTAAAATATGGACTAAATACACCACCTTTTGCCAAATAGTAGCTGAATGTGAAATGTTTAAAATAACTAAAATGGAAGCAGTAAACGCGCAAAAATTGATTTATTGCCTGTGTCAGTCTGACAAACTGTATTCAAACTAACTTGAAACATTATAAGTCTAGTTCCAGACCTCACCCATTTTATTTATTAACCCATAAATAAGTTAATAAATATACTGTGAAAATTTGAAGATAAAAGCTTTAACCAAACTGAAGATTTTTTCGTTTTCGTGAGAAAAACATATTAAAATTAAAAAACACAAGAAACAAGCATAAAAACAAAGAGTTTTTTTAATAAAGTTACGAAAAACTGCCAGTAGCATAAGAGTTCAAAATATCTTTCTCCTTTGCAATGTTCAAATAACCTTTTTTTTTTTATCGATCTTAAGAGTCGTTTCTTATAAGAATGAGGCAAAATCAGCGACTTGAAATAGTTGAGTATATTTATCTTTGAATCATTTCATAAGAAAAACCTTAAAATTTGAGACCATAATTCAAAGCGGTTCAAAAGTTACTACAATTTAAAGTTTCATAAAACGTTGACTTGATCATTTTTCAATGTTTTGATGTAAAAATTTCATGCAGTTAAAAAAGTTGTTTGAAATTAGAGGAAGTGCTGAACTTTTATAAACGAATATAATATGAAGTTTTATACATTAAAAGAAAAAAATTGAGTTTTTAAAATATCTGCAACTTAAAATATTTAAAAATATCCCAGGAGCGTTCAATAACTCAAGTTTTGTACTTTTGAGCACCAAGTCTCTGGTTAATCAAGCTTATATTAGTATGTTATAAGCTTTTAAGGAAAAAAGAAAATTTTTTTTTATTGCAATTATAGTCAAACTAATTTAAAACCCAACCTTCTAAAGTCTAAAAATCATGTCTCAAAACCTCACCTGCTTAAAAAGCGATAAAATTCGTGCTAACTTTGAGAAGTGTAGTAATAAGGCAAATATTGTCTTTTTTTAGCGCCATTCATGTAGATTTTATTTATATAACACGGCATTGTATTCTTTTTTTAATGACAAATAAATAATAAATAGATAAATAAGAAGTAAAAGATCAATGTGCCAACTAGCTATTGAATTATACTTTTATTTAATATAACCATGAGGTTGATACGAACATCATCATTAGCTAGTATTGTTGTTATTTGGCCAACAAAGTGATTTGTTTGATTTTCAAAATTCCCTACAAGAACAAACTGCCCAACCTTAACATTATTTAGTTTCTCAACATTTGCTAAAATCTCGTTAACTATATTTGCAATGTCATATAAAATTACGTTTTCTACTTATTCTTCTGTAAAGTCCTAAATAGTTTCGACTTGTTCAGGTTTTTTAAGCAAACCTTGCTGGTTTTTTTTGGACATTCTGCTAAAAAGAGAATTTACTATTGACAAAGGTATTGAGTAGGGTTAAATGATTTGACACTTTTTTTATCTTTCATTTTATCTTTCAATGAATTTTGAAGAGAACTTTTTCTGGTGTTGTTACATGCCCTGTTACTTATCCAGTTATAAACTCCTCATATAAGAAATCTTTCTGCTGGGTTGTAAATCTTGTATGCTTACGTATAGGTACAACATATCCGGTAACATCAGTTTTGCGCTAAAATTTAAATTTACTTTTAGAAACTATCGATTTGGCATCAATTTCTTTGTGAGATTTGTAGTTGGACGAACAAATAAACAAATCAGCATGATGTAATAAAATTGAATCCATTGATGTATGTTTGATTAGGGTGATGTGTGCATTTTCATTCTGATGGTTTTGAAGGTTAGCGTTAGTATCAAAAAACATAAAACTGTTTTTTTTTTTTTTTACTGCAATTATACTTGACACCAGTGTTAAGACACCTATATTTTTTTGTTTCTTTTGATTTCTATTTGCTTTAAAAATTTCTCCACCATCAAAAGGTTCTATCTTTGTTAAACCAGAAACGAATTCTAATCCTGAAAACTAAATTGTTTTAACTTTACCACAATTACAATATTGCCATAGCATAATTAAATTATCTTCATATAAAATTGAATGGATTGAACTGATATTCTTTATTTTGCTATCATTAACTGATTTTAACTTGTCAACTTCAACCACTGATACTTTTGAATCTTTTAAACCTCCAAAAAACAAAAATCCTTCCTTAATATCCTGTGCTTATGTACAATTATTACCAGTGTTGATATATGCATTAATGTATCTCTTAGCAACAGCACTTTTGCAATCACATTGGTTTTTTCTTTTTTGTAGCTCATTATAATCATTTCACCTTGCAAATATAAAACATCGTTTCGTCAACTGAGTTAGCTAAATAACACCCTAAAATTAAACCAGATAATGATTTATAAAATCTAGTTATGGATAAAAAAGCAAACTATATTATAATACATTACAAGAGTCTAAATTAATACCCCCTTTACCTATGTGCAATTAAATTGCAAAGCTTTTGTTTTTTAGCAATAATTATAATAGTTATATTCTTACCACCATTATTACTTTTTTTGAATATCTGTTTTACACTTAGAACATCTTGAGTAAACTGGTCAACTGCATGGTCAGCCACACATAAAGTGTTTCTATCATCCTGATCACTTTTCTGTATTATTGTGTGATATACTCCTTTCTTTAAATCACCAGCATCATTTTTGTAAAAAAAACAGTCGAAATGCATTGACATTTCGAACCAAAATAGACTTTCTGTCCTTCTCTGAACTAAACAGCAGTGATGGATCCAGGGGGAGGATGGGCGTTGCAACTCTCTTCCCCCTTCCCCCTAAAAAAATACATGGTTCCGTCACTGCTCAACATGAAGTATTTTTTGAGACCAATTAATCACAAGGCGGTCTCTTAGTTAATTTGGTTCATAGCATACTCTTTGGCTTTGTTTTGTTGTACGTATTGAAAAATATGCTTCTACCAAGAATATATAGATTCAATACTTTTAAGAGTATCGTATTTAATTTGTATTTGGATAAGATTATCAATTATCTCTAGACACTCTGCTAGTAGTCTTACTGCAAGTGCAGTAATTGCACTTTTCTGGGTGGGATGAGTAAGTATTAGTTTTAAAGTCGTTATCTTTAGGAATACACAAAGCACAGCTGATTCAGTGTGAAGCAATATTTGACTTTTCTATGCAATATAAATCATACGTAGCCTTTAAATATCTCTTTACATTTTATAAACGTTTTTCTAAACCCCCCACAAATTGAGGGGGGTTTAAACTTTATATGGTCATAACTTTTGAACGCTGAAGTATTTTACAGTGAAACTTAAAATATAAGTCTAGCTGAGAATAGTACAAAAATATTTTATCAAATTGTTGGTCTCACGTTTGGGGCAAGGAGGGAGGGGGTAATTTTAGAGCATTTTTGTTCCCAGGCTCAAAAAACATCGCAATTTTTTGCAAAACATCCTTATTTGACATAAGTGGAGTTCGCTCCATGTCTAAAAGTTAGCTACCTCAAAGACCAAAAAATGCTGGATCCGCCCCTGTAAAGACCTGCTAGTGAATGCTGTTGGCTTGGTTTAATTAATTTAAGAATTTTCCAGAGCAATGAATTTGATAAAACAGATTGATTTATTGATTTACAATAGTTTTGATTCGAGTTTATGGTTCGCCACTTTGCCATTTTTAGAACATGTTTGGGTAGTATCTTCGGAATGAAAATAAAGACATATGAAGCTGTGCGTCAAAGCATACAATATGATTGATTCGCAAACGGCATCAGAAATCATCAAAAACATCATATTTAATGTCAAATACCTGAATTCGGCATGCTAGAAAAATAAGCTGTACGTAAATAATGTTTCTGTTGATATGTAATTTTGCTATAAGCTATGTCTGTATAAGTTCTGATGTAAACATATAACTTAGGAAGTGTTTTGCAAGGTCCATATTCATTTTTTAACAAGTTAACTTTTTGTTTTGTTTAAATGTAGCTGCACCTGTTTTCTTTCTTTGCTTCCTTGTAAAATCGACTGTGTAGTTAAAAAAAAAAGTTAACTATTTTTTCAAGGATAAAAAAATTTATTTTTTCAAGACTATTTATTTTAACATCACTTGATTAATCAAGTGATGTTAAAATAAATAGTCTTACTTGTTACATTTTTAAGTTTTCATGAGATATTCTTTTGAATATTTTTTTAGAGGTGGTTTTGCGGATTTAACTTTTTGGATAGTACTTTTTGGCTGAATGTTTCAGTGTTTTGATATGCTTAATGTAGCATATCAAATCATCTTGAATAACTAATAATGGTTGCGTTGAGTCTTCCATAGTCTCCAAAAATAAGCCTACTTGTCCTGATGCAACTTTTCAAAATAGATTTTTTGAAGTATCTACAGCTTCATAAAATTTTCTTTTATGGTAGTTGATTGTAGAAGTTGATGCCTTATTACTATGTATTTTTCTAGTATGCCATTTCAAAGGACTTATATCTGGAGTGCTTGTCGTTAAGAACTCATAAACATTTTCTGAAGAAAAAGAGCTTTCTGAATCAATTGTGAGTAGCCGTGTGTTGACCAAGCCAAAGTTGAGCAGCCGTGTGTTGACCAAGCCAAAGGTGAGCAGCCGTGGCGCAGTGGTAGCGCACTTGCCTCAGAAACAAAGGATCCGTAGTTCAAACCCCACCTCTGGGCAATTTTTGCGATATTAGTTAGGAAGGAAGAGTGAACTTATGATTAAATGCTCATCCTCAGTGCTCTGCGATAAGACCTTAAGGACTTCTTGGGGCACCTAAATAAAAGAAATTAAAAAAAAAAAAAAAATTTAAGTAGAATCATTCTCTATTTAGTCATGATTTAGAAACATGCTGTTGTATTCTGCACAGTCGACCAGATACTGGAAAAGAACCAAGAAAACATTAATTAATATTTTCTTACTGGTCACTTGTTGCTTTTCGGAGATCTTTTTGTTTGTCTGTTTTATTATTTGTCGGAGGAGCAACACGGATGCAAACATTGCTTTGGTACATACCAGTGTCTGTACTTCTGTTTTTGAAAAGCCCATATAACTTGTTCAACACTTAGTTCTCATGTATTCGCAACTCAGTAAGATGATTTTGGTGAATCCATCAGCTAACACTTGTGTTAATTTGTTGCATTTAGATAATCCAGTTCGTCTTGATCTTAGATTTTCCTCTCATGAACCTTCAGAAAATAAATAGCATTTTGTATCATTACAAAACCTTATAATATATTTATAAAAAATGTTATTTATTAGGCATTTTGATAGAAAATAATTAAGAATATTTGTAAATTTATAAAAATCATAAACCACGAAACGTCCAAAAATGTCCTTACACTTTCCACAACTTAGATGTTGAATTATAAGTAACCAATATGTAGGATTTTTCATGAATTGTATCATGAAAATAGCAGACTATTATATTATATATGTATAATGTTAAATTATACATAATAATAAAAATATATTATAGAAATAGTATTATAAATATTATAATAATATGAAGGGGATGTTGGGGTACAGTGGATCGAGGGGTACAGTGAATAAGAGACATTTTCTCAAATATTAGAATTTTATTCATCTTAGCAGTATAATCATTTTATGTGCTTATATTTATATATAGTTGTTATATATATATATATATATAGTGCCGTATTTATATATAGTTGTTACCACAAAATATTTGGCTACAAGTTTTTGGCAGGTAATTTTTGTTTTTAGCTAACTAAAGTAAATTTTCTTACCTTCTCTATATTTGCTATGGAGATCATCGTTGAAATAGTTTTAAAAGTTGAAGTTTTTCATTCGGGTTATTAATATCTATGCTTCCTTTTAGTAGTTTAGCTTTTCTTTTAACAACACTTTTGTTCCAATAAATTAGACTTAAACTTGATATGGAGGGGCACAGTGAATCGCGGTACAGTAAATAGATTGATTAACTATGTTCAATTAATGATCTTAAAGATATCATGTGGTATCATTGCCATTTTGAACAATCAAAATACATAAAAATGAATTTATTGGTTTTAAGTTTTGAATAACTTTTTAATTTTTTAATACTTTTATAAGTTTTGTTATCAATAAAATTATTTTTTTTCTTCACAATTTTAAAAATATTTATGTTTTCGACTTTACACTAATCTAATTATTAAAATTATGCCAAAACTTTAGTGTACAGCTTCATATTTATTTGGCTATGCCTCTATTTACTACAATTAATTCACAGCTGTGATCATTGATTCACTATGTCCCAATACTGGGGCACAGTAAATAACTTAACATAACTCTCTCTAAACCTTTCTGTGAGCCGTTACATAACAAATATTTGGGTTTTAGTAATTTATTATTATGAAGAACATATATCTCAATCCTTTCGCCTTGAAAAAAATAATATACATATTTTAACTTTTTCTTAATTTAAAAATAGAGAAATCCAATCCACTGTGTCCCAACTTTCCCTACACTAATAAAAAAATTAAGGTAATTATTTTTCTTTTTTAAAGGTATTAAATAATTTAATTTAAATCCTAAATCTACTTTTTATAGCTAAAATAAGTAAGATATATTAGAATTCAGGGTTCACAAAGAAACAAATTTCAAATATTAAACAATTACCTGAGACTAACCAAAATTGAAAAACTTGATTTATTAAATAGGTAGCTATTCTAACAGCAGTTTTTTTTTCTGTTGAAAGTTATTTTATAATAAAGATATATTCATATAAGCAAAACCACCTATTGAAGTCTTTTAATTTGTTGAAAGTATATAGGTGTATAAACCATTTACAAAAAACTATAATTTAATTGCTCGTTGGCACATTGATCTTTTAATTCTCAAAATTAGCATAAATTTTATCGCTTTTAAAGCAGGTGAGGTTTTGAGACATGATTTTTAGATTTTAGAATGTTGAGTTTTAATTAGTTCGACTATAATTACAGTAAAAAAAAACAGTTTTTTTTTTCTTAAAAACTCATAACATACCAATATAAGCTTTGATTAACCAGAGACTTGGTGTTCAAAAGTACAGAGTTTGCGTTATTAAACGCTCTTGGGGTAGTTTTTGGTAACGGGAAAAAGTATGTTGTAGATATTTTAAAAACTCAATTTTATCCCTTAATGTATAAAACTTTATATTATATTCGTTTATAAAAGTTCTTTCTCTAATTTCAAACAACTTTTTTAACTGCATGAAATTGTTACATCAAAACATGGACAACTTTGAAAAATGATCAAGTCAACGTTTTATGAAACTTCAAATTGTAGTATCTTTTGAACATAATTCAAAGAATTTTAAATTTTGAGGTTTTTCTTATGAAATGATTCGAAGATATCCCTGATATTTTCAAGAAAATCCAATATCTCAACTATTTCAAGTTACTGATTTTGTCTCATTCTTATAAGAAATGAATCTTAATATGGTTTCTTCATTTTATATAAATAGTTTTTCATAATTAAACAGTCAATATATTTGATAAACGCTTTTATCTTTTTTGAAAGCCCCTTTTTTAAAATAAACACCTCCAGGAAATGTAAGTATTTTAAAAATGCAACTTAAAGAAAATCTATTTTTATAATTTAAAACAGAAAAATTAACAGATATTTCAAGAACTTTTCTTTCTGTAAAAGTAGCTTTAGGGCAAACTGCCATATTAAGAATCATTGTAGTTTTGCATCATTTCATACTCTTTTTTCTGATAATGGCCAATACTAAAATTTCTAACTTTTCCATTATACAATCATAATATAATTTATTTATAACAACATCAGAAAATAAATTGAGTCATTATCTCCAAGGTACTTAGTATATCTTAAAATATACTTTTGTATAAACGATTGGAATACTTCTTGAGCTCCAGCAACTTCCATCGACCCCACTGAGCCAAAATAATTAACTTGGCAAGTGTGTGTAGCTTTTCAATGTCATAACCACATGTAAATTCATTTTATTTGGTTTTGAGCCCAAAACTCTTCGATTTTTAAATGGAGATGAATACAATGTACTTTCAAAGTCACAGTTTGAACATTGGATAATAATTATAATAATAATAGAATTATAATAATAATAGAAAATCCCATACGTATATAGATTCATTATGAAAAACATTTAGCTTGCAATTACACTCATTGCATGTAGAATACTGTTCAAATATATTTTTAATAATTCTAAACTTACAAATTAAGAAAAAATTGAAAGAAAAGCTTTAATGTACTTGTTGTTTCTGAATGACTACTTTTTTTTTATTATACGAAGATATTGTTGGCTTAGCATAGGAACAACCACAAATTAAGACTAATCCAAAGTAGAGTCAGTTATTGACCAACATTTTTCGTGACGAAGTACTAAGCACTCAAGCGCTGAGTTGGCAGTGGCAGGATTTGAACTCGTATAGTACAAGAGTCCGAGTTTCAACTTTTCGTTTGACGCTCTAACCAACTGAGCTATCTAGCTACTACTACAACTACTTAGCTCCTCTGCTCTGACTGTATACTCTTTAGTATCCATATCCAGATAAATATGTTTTTAGTTAAATTAAGACAGACAGTTCTTAGTTTAATAACATTATAATAATGAAGTAGAGCAGATTTTTTAAATACAATACTTTAGAGAACAGTAGAAAAGCATAATTGATTTAACACTTCAAAACTTCATCAAGAAGTTAAATGAATAACTTAGTTGTTTACACCGTTGCTATGGTGTTACTAAAGTGCATTGACCACAATAAATGTATTTATTGTTACTTTTAAAGCACAAAATATTAAAAATATATTTTTGAATTTGTACGTCAATGATTAAAAACAAAGTCAAAAAAAAAAAATCCTTCTTGATTTTTAAAGGGGGTGAGCCACCTTAATCAAATTTATATTTTTATTGATAATTAATTTATACATAAAAATACGTGATAAATTTTGTTAACATATAAAAATACACAATTAAAAAGTGGACAAAATACATTTATTTAATCTCTAATTTTAAAATAATTCAAACGCATTTAAAAAAAAAAGTAGGAATCTTGATTAAAACTATTTCAGAATTAACAGCTGTAATAAAACTTTTACGCATGAAATTTTGCGGCATTTTTAAAACTATGTGGTCATTATTTCTCAACGCTAAAAGAATTTTTTATGATTTATGATAACTGAAATTCTGTCATTAAATTTGAATTAATTTTAAATTTTCAATAAAAAATTAATAAAAATAATAATAATGTTTAAAATATATGTATGTAGATATTTTGATATAATTTATGTAAAAATATAATTATTTTGGTTTGCAGCATTGACTTTTCTTTTTTTTTTTCTCTTAATTCACAATCCTTAATCGTTATTTAAAAATATAACAATTTAAACTTAGTATCTTAAATAAAAATAGATTAAGTAAAAAAGATCTTATAATAGATGCAAAATATACAATTTTATTTTATTATATATATAATTAAATAAAATTGGACATGTATATATACATGTATACAATAACATGTATATATACATGTATACATATATGTTATATACATATATATATAATTTTTAAATCATAATATTTTCAAAAACTAAACTTACCCTGTCAGCCATTTTTATGATATTGTATTTTTTTCAAAAACTTCCCAGCAAATTTTTATTATGAAAAACGACTAGTAGTAGTATTTTTAAATAATTACGATTATTTTTATGATAAGTGCATAAATAATTTTTTGATTAAATTTAGATATATTTTCTTTTAACTAAAATAAACTTGCTTTGATAATTAACTAATTTGCTACTTTTGTATTTTTAGTGACGTCACTCTAAAAAATTAAAAAACAAATCGTAATCTTGCATATTCTGCGTGTTTGCGTCATTGTGGTTATAGTAAGTGATAAAAAATATTAGATCAATTAGAAACTATAAATGTTTTTGAAGTTTTATTTTATAAGCGAAGTGACAGAAAAAAACAAATTATAAAAACTTATTGGTCTGTGTTATAGTGACTCTTAATATAAACCTGGCTCGAAACCAGGTTTATATTAAAAACCCGTTGCGTCAAAGCCAGACAATTTTGTTAAAAAATATTCAAATTTAAATTTAAAACAAGCTATTTCTAAGCTTTTTTAGGAATTGTGATAGCTTTTTACCACCTAAACCACCTAGAATGAGGTTTGTAAATTTTATTTTAATCTTAAAAGAATAAAAAAATATAATAAAAAAATAAATAACTTGATATTTTTTTGACTATTTTTTTTAAATCAAAGACTTATGACCAGTGGCGTGGTTTCTGATTCCAAGCCTCCCCCCCCTCCCCCCCCCCTCCCTCAAAAAAAAAAAAAATCTGTTATAAGGGTAACAAAATCTTAAAAATTTTTCCATAAGGTATGAAAAAAAAAAAAAGCTCCATATATTTGCAAATGGACCGGCTAAATACACTAGGCCTTAAAGCGAATATAACAGTCCCATAAGGGAGGTGGGGGAGGGAAAGGTAGAAGAAGGTATAGCGAATTTATACGCTCAAATATTTAACGTTTATATATATGTAATTATACGTTTACGCATCAAATGAGGATGTTTTGTTAAAAATAGACTTCACATTTGGTATAAAAACTTTGTTTTTCCCGGTTTTTATTATTTTATTTAAATAAAAACTTCTTTTTTTTCTCTTTAAACAACCTTTATCTACACTTTTATTCATTCTTTATCTACACTACCTTTTATTCATTCTTTATTGTTTTTTTTTTTTTTTATTTATTTTTTATTTTTTAATTTTACTTCTCCAGGTATACCATATAAAATATACATTTATTATCGTGAAAAAAACAAAATATTTATACAAATTTAATACGTATTAGATGGATAAATATACATAAATATGATATTAGTACATTGATATAATATTGATGTAAACTTTAATATAAATTCTGGTATAATAACTATTATATATTTTTATTTTTCTAAACTTTAATACCTAAAAAAAAGAATTTTCAGACTAAACTTTAATACCTAAAAAAAAAGAAGATTCAGCATTTTTGGGTTTAAAACTCCCAAAAAAATCTTTTACTTTCTTTTTTTAATTTTATATTTTATTTTCTTTATTTTTACTTTTACTTTTTATATTCTTATACTTTTTATTTATTGCAATCATTTTTATAAACTAAGACTAAGCTTTGCTTGCCGTTTAAACGACGATATTCCATTTAAGTTTTTTAATTTTTAATTTTTCAAGTTTTTCCATGTTTTGGGACCCTGTGACATACTTAAAAAAATCAGAACCCCGGGTTTTAGTTTTTTTAATATAATAGTTATAGAAGATATTTGATCGCAGATTATAACTTTGAGAAAATGATTGACGAAAACATTGTAAGTATCTCATTAAGTGAACGCAATTCTTAAGGAATAATTTGAGAATTGAAGGTGTAAAAGAACTGCGTTCACTTTCAGGTTTCCTGCCTCAAGTCATCAAAATCAATAACAAATGTATTTTTGAGCCAAAGGAAATAGCTCGTTAATTTAATAATTTTTTTCTTGGAATTGGTCCTAAATTGGCAACAAAAGTTCCAATCACCCAAGCTGTATTTAGTGATTTTTTAGTACCAATTAATGATTGCATTAATTCTAATTATTAAAATTATTTTTTAAAGAGTTTGATGGTAATATAGTTGTAGACTGTTTTGAAAAACTAAAAGGTATTCTCTTAAAGTTTTCAAAGCGTCAATACGTCTGGGAATTTTTCCAGATCAATTAAAAACCGCAAAAGTTAAACCGATATTAAAGAAGGTGTTAGAAGGTTATGAGATATTAAATTCTTTTGAAAATTCTCAATACACACTTGGTATTTTTATTGACCTTTCAAAGGCATTTGATACATTTGATCATACCATCTTACTTCATAAACTTAAGCACTATGGAGTAAATAACAGAGTAATAAAGTGGTTCAAAAGTTATTTATCAAACCGAAAACATTATGTTTCCTGTAATGATGTTTATCAAAAGGATTTATTGCATATAACCTGTGGTGTTCGGCAAAATATTAAGGTCACTTCTTTTCTTAATTTATATTAATGACTTAAATCTTTTTCTACAATGAATGACGAGCTTAAAAACATTTCTTCCTGATTCAAATGTAACAAATTAACTATAAAAATCAATAAAACTAAATATATTATTTTCCATTCGATTAAAAAAAAGCGTTATCTACCCATAAAACTGCCTCCAATTTTTATCGACCAAATTGAGATTAAAAGAGACTGTGTTATAAAGTTCTTTAGAGTTGTCCTGGATGAACACATTACATAGAAATATTACATTGATTACATTTGTACCAAAATTTCTAAAAAATATTGGAATTTTGTATAAAACCAGAGATTATTTAAATAAAAAGAGTTTGTCCCAACTTTACTACTCGTTTATCCATAACTATTTAATTTATGCAAATATTGTCTGAGGAAGTACTAATAAAAATAGACTGAAACGTCTTGGTAACCGTCAGAAGCACGCAATTCGTTTTATTAATTTTGCGGATCGCCTTACTCATTTAAAGCCTTTTTTGAACGAAATGAGATTACTTAACATATATGTATTAAATGTATTCAATATCTTATGTTTTGTATATAAGTGGAAAAAAAAACTTAGTTCCAACGTCTTTAAAAATATCTTTACTTTAAAATCTGTCAATAAATATACCCTAAGAAATAGTAATTCGCTAAACAAAATTTTTTGTCAAACCAAGTTTAATCAATTATGTATTGGTTATCGTACACCATGTCGTATATATATTTGGAATAAGGTTATTTTGTAAAACTTTGATTTACCTTCTTCTTACCCTGTTTTTAAAGCTAAACTTAAAAGTTTTATTCCTTCCATGGACAACGTACTTATGTACTACCAATAGTAACATACTGAAATTGTTAACTTTCTATTATTTCTAAGAAAATTGTTTTTGTTTATATTAAGTCATTTTACTTTGTTTATATATTTTTTTTGTATTAGAGTATATACTTTATAAAGTTTATTTTCTTTCATCATTGTAAACAGATTATTCATTCATTTTATCTCGTTATTGTAAGAAACTTATTGATGCATTAAAAAAACGAAGATCTGAAGATCTTCGTGATCTTTTTTCAGTTACCTTGTTTATATCGTTTAAATTTGTGAAAGATAACTGTTATTAGTATTTTTTTATTATTACATATATTATTTAAATGTACAACGACAAACTATACTAAACAAACAAAAAAAAATCGCGTTAATAGAATTTTAACACAAAAATTGGTTCCGTGTTTTACGGAACCGATTTTTGAGCTAAAATTCCATTTCCCTGTTTTTGAAATTTGATTTTTGCTAGATTGGTAGACTGGTGTTTTATTTAAATAGTAAAAAGTAAATATTTAAATATTTAAAAAGTAAAAAAAAATGTTGATGCCTACATTCATTAAAAGTTAATACCTAAAATCAAGCTTCTTACTTATTAAATACTAATCCATATTGAAAAAATAATAAAACAACATAACTTGTATAAAAAATTAAATAGTAATTATGAAAGAAAACCGATTAATTGAAGTATCGATTTGCTCTTATTGAATTAAAATGACTTATCAAATGGCAAACTCCTTTTCCGATGTGAACAACAACAACAACAACAACAACAACAACAACAACAACAACAACAACAACAACAACAACAACAAAAACAACAACAACAATAACAACAACAACAATAACAACAACAGCAACAAAAATAACAACAACAACAGCAACAACAATAATAGCAACAACAACAACAACAAAAATAAGTAAAGAAAAAAAAAATAAGAAGAAAAAGAAAACGACTGCAGCAATCTTAAACAACAAACAATAGACGTTGTCAGTATCAAACAATTCAAAAACAAATTGGATGAACATTTTAAATACTAACTTTTATTATGTTTGTGTGTTTGTGTGTTACATCTGTTACAGTTACAAACTCTACTTACATTTATAAGGTTTGATTATGAAATTAATATGTAAGTTTTAAGTCATTGTCTAGGATTAGTTTAACCATAGAATTATAAAACAGATGGAAGTTCAACTGCATTGAAATTCTTCGGACTTTGCTCGTAACCTTTTGTTTCGTAAACAATAAGAAAACGACATCAAGACTGTACTTAAACGCCTAATCTTTATACGTTGACGCAAATAGGTACGTTTATAATACAGGGTTTTGCAAAGTTGTATGTGCTTGTTTAGTGCATGTTTGGAAAGTTATAAGTGCACGGTTGCAAAGTTATAAGTGCGCGCTTGCAAAGTTATAAGTGCATATTCATTTTTTTGGAAATTATTTTTTTAGCTTTAATAATATTGCGCAAAATATTAAATTAAATTACAGCATAGCAATCAATAAGTGTTTTTTGTTTTTTTTGTTTTTTTTCTAAAAAGTGATTAGTTAGTGAAAATTCTTTACATTTTTACTTAATTTAGCATATTGTTATATATCAATAACTTTTCTAGATTAAATACTTTCATAATTTTTTAAAAATAGTATTCATTATTTAATCATAATATTTTAAAAAGGCATGCAAAAATATACATTATTAAAAAAAATAAACAAATCATTTTAAATATTTTAATTAGATAAACTCTTCTCTTCTTATTGCCTTTTCCAACCATCTTCTCATATTTATATAAAAGGCATTGCACTGTTGACTATAATTATTATCAGGTGATAAAATATATTCTAGAGTTTCTTCAACAGTCATATCGGGATTAGCATTTCTCGTGAATTTGAAATTGGATTTTTAACATTGAAAAGAACTCTTTGATTGTGTTGAATTCAGGGGAGTATGGTACTAAAAACTAGTGAGTAATATTTTTTTCTCTTAGTAATTGAAGTACTGCAGCTGCTTTATGAAATTTTGAATTATCTAGGATAAGAATTTTATTTGGATTTACTGGAAAGAATGGTACTATATTGTTGTTGATGTAATCAATAAATGATTGTGTATTGTATGCGCCCCTTTTGCATTGGTAACATTCAACTCCTAAATTGAAAATTAAGCACATGAGGCTAAATTTTGTCCTTTATTTGCAGGAACTGTCAAGTACGCTTTTGTATCTTTTGGAGAATAGCCATATGAGCGCACTGTATGTTTATTGAACCCGGTTTTGTCTACAAAAACCAAATTTGAATCAGCAATTCTAGCAATTTCTGCCGCAAAAATTGATCTATGATTTATTCTTTCCATGGTGTTTCTTTCTTGAAGAATGATTGCTAATCTTTTTCGTGTCAAATTTAATTTCTTTAATTTACGGGAAACAAACGAAATTGAAACGTTTTTACCATGTTGTTCTAAAAATTGCGTTTAAATTTCTTTTTGAGCTACGGCATTGTTACAGACCACGGAATTAAATATTGTCTGTTCAATGTTTGTATTTATAGAACTTTAGATTTTATACGTTTCTTTTCTTTTTACTGTAGATTACGTGAAGGGTATATTATTATCACTATTTTTTATAACACGACCAACAGCATTTCGAGTTAAATTACAAACGTTGGATATTTTTCACAATTTCTTATTGAAATAATCGTATTTTTAGTTTCTTTTGTAATTGTTTTCCATACTTTTCTTTCCATTGATATTTAAAATATAAGAGTTAAAATTAACTTTATAAATGCACTTATAACTTTGCAAGCGTGCACTTATAACTTTGCAAACGTGTACTTATAACTTTGCAAACGTGCACTTATAACTTTGCAAAACCCTGTAATTTAAAAATAAAGGTTCGCCAATAATATTAAGAAAAAACATTAAAAATGGCGCAACAAAACGGCAAACAACAACATTATTACAAACTTCATATTAAATGAACGGAGTACTACAAGAATGAATGGAGTTATGATATACAGCTAATAAAACTTTAAACTTTAGTTATTTAGAAAACAATTTTTTTGATTTTTTAAAAATTGTTTTAGTTGTCTTTTTTATCAAATGTCGTGTTATGACTTGAAGCAAGAAAAGAAGCTTAAACTAACAAATGCTTTTAAAATCAAGTGGTTTTATTTAATTACCGAGTTTAAATAAACCTTTTGCTGAATAATTGCAATTACTAATGGTTAAAAATTTGCAGCATATCCCTAGAACAATTAATTTTTTAGTTTTTAAATAAAGATCATTTCAGTGAATTTTGTTGTTTTTTTATCCAGTGAAACTTGTTTTTTTGATGTTTGCGGCTCGATGAACTTCCATCTGTTTTATACTTCCATGATTAGGCACTTCAACATCTGAGCGTGTAATATCGATAATCGATAAAACACGGCTATAGAAATTAGATCTTAGGTTTTATGCCGACAAAAAAGTTTGAGGTGTATGTTCTTCAATCGTGCATCCGATGACTTAAAATACAAAAACTTTTTATTTGTTTATTCCAAAAAGTAGAACCCCAGCTTATCAACAGTACCAAAAATATTTTATTGAGATTTTCGTTTTTAGTGATAATTTGAATCAAAAACTAAGGTCATTTTATAACCCAAATATTTTTGAAGGCATTTAGTGTTTTTTTAATATAATAAAAAAATCAGCTATAGCATTATATTTAGCTTATAATGTGCATGTTTTTGAATGGTAAGCGTTGATCAAACAAAAAATATGCCTCCCACCATAAAGTAAACTTTAAAAAAAAATTTTTTTTAGCACATGTCAACTTTTAAGACTCAACTCGTCAATTTTCAAGACGGAAGTTTAGTTTTTAAAACCAGTTTATTGATTTGGAAAACCTATTTTGCATTACCATTAAATAAATTTTTTTTAAAAAAGTACTGTCACAGATTTATTATGTCAAACGTGGGTTGTTTCCTATTCATTAAAAGTCCATTTACTATAGTTTTTATTGGTATTATATTCTTAGTTTTTAATCGTAACGGTCTTGTTTATTGTTACTTTTGTAAATAAATGGAAACGCTGATGCGGTTCTTAAAAACGTTAAATCGCTAAAAACCTCAAAAGTCATACAAAAAAAATCTTAAATTTTGTGGTTTAAAAGTTTAATAAGTTTTCAACTAATAATAATATAACGATAAGTTTGTTATTTTTTAACTGATCATGTTTAGCTCTAACTTATGGAGTTTGTTTTGTTTTCATTTTACATTATAAAAAAAATGTTGATGTGCCTACCGTGATTTAACAGTAAAGTTAATCGACGAAGCTTAAGTTTTTTTGTATAGTTTTCTTTTTTAATTGATGTCTTTTGTTTGTCTAATACCGAAATTTAGTATTTTTTGTTAGTTTTATGTTTTTGTTTTTATGTTTTGTTAAAACTTAACCCCCTCCCAGTCTCCCCCTTCCCCTCCCCCTTTCCCCACCCCCCACCCCTCACACACGTAAAATTGCCTCTGTGTTCATATTTATGTCAAATAAGATTGTTTTACAAAAAATTGCAAAAATACCCCAAATAGGTTGCAGCTCCAAGCCCAAACGTGAGAGTAATGAGTTGATAAAATATTTTAGTTTTCTATCATATATTAATTTTAATTCATCAACATGTTTTGAATTTTATTTAATCATCTTTTAGTTTTAAAAAGTTATGACAAAAGTTATGTGAATTTTCCACCCTTCCTCAAATGAGCTGCAAATTTTTCTTAGTCACAACTTTTGAACACTAAAAGAATAATAAAAGAAACATAAAACATGTCGGTATATTTAAATTAAACATAAAATAGTATATTAAAATATTCTATTATGATACTTTTATAGTAAAGTAAAATATCACTTTGCAACCGAAAAGTTAGGAAAACATATTTATTATTTATCCCTAGCACAATAACCCCTGGAAACGTCTTTAGAGATTCGCATTTGTGATAAATTTATTTTATTGATGTTTTAATGTTACTTTTATCAAAACTATTAAGTACGTCTAAGACACTAAACAACCTAAAGTTTGAACTTATTTTTGTTAACATTATTCGTTAAAAAAAAAAAAAGAAACATCAAATATTATTACAATAATTTAGTTATTTAAAAATGCAATCACACTATACATATTACTAAAAGCAAGCATTTTGAAAAAAGTTTACTTTCCTGCAAGTTTATACAAACATTTTTCTGCAAGACTTCATTTTCAGCAGGTGCAGTACGTTCGTTTGAAGTCTTATAAACATTATACTGACTTGTGACGTCTATAAGGCGTTGTATAGACGTCTTACGGACGTCTGTGCCCGCTGGATTGAAGAAAAATAATTTATTGATAATTTAAAGTCAATGCTCTCAGTAAGCTCACATTTGATTAAAACTAAAGTCAATCCATTTTTGATCACAGATAAATTTCAATCTATAGTCTACTGAGACTACTCTCATCATAAACAGACGTAAAAGAAAGAGTCAAGTTGATTTTATAGAGTATAGACAAGATAGGAAAACACGGTATCATCTATTTCTCTATTAAAAATGAATGTATGTTAGAATGTTGATTTGTAGTTCAGTCGTCAGTGCTGAGATATTCATGCATACATATCTTTGAAAGCAGGGCCAGCACGAGTAGTTTTTAAGTGAGGAGGGGGTGCCATACGAGTAGGAATGGTGGAATTTAAATGTCTCGAAAAAAATTTTTGTGTATGAAGTTAAATTTCTCTGAAACTACGGATTAAAATTTTGTGAAGTTTTTTAACATACATACTTTGCTATATGGTTTTTTTGAAAATTATAATAACTTTGTGTAGTTAATAAGAAAATGATTATGGCCACCCTTTTGTATGTAACCGCCCCACAGTGGATCACGGCTGTTTCCAGATGGACATACGGCTTCTTGTTATTTTTTTTAATAAGTTATTCAAGGGGTAATACTATAACTTTTGAAATATTACAGATAATTTTGTCCTTTAAAAAGAATAAAAACAGCAATAAATTGTTTTATCTTTTAATAATCAACTGAGTTCAAAAGTTTCTTTGATGTTTGAATAAACGCGTAAAAATTACGAATTTGGCTGATTTTGAAATTGTTTCTTTTTAGCAAAAATAACCAAAAAATATAATTTTCTGTTGTTTTTATATATGCTTTACATTAACATTATTTACAAGTTGGTTCACAAAATATAATATTTAAAAAAAGAATGGATAAGACATAATAGACTCATAAATATAAAAATCTCTACTTCCTTAGGAAAATAATTTTAAGTCCTCTTTGGCTAAATAGTAGCAAAGTCCTATTTTTGTTATCGGTACCTCAACTTTGCAAATAATGTGGACATCAGGAATCCAGCATTGGCTTTCCTTTGGTGGCCATTTAAACGACCGTGCAGGACCATTAGGACACATAAATTTTACAAGCACATCTTTTTCTTCTAAATTAATATCTTCAATGACTCCTATCCATCACTTTTGCTCATAGGAAACACAGGCATAATCACCTGGTACTAGGTTTACAGCTGTTATCTGGATATTTCCAGTCATGAATTAAAGCAAATTCTTCATCAACACTGCATAGCTTAGTGCCTACCTAAACAAAATAGTAACATATGCAATTATTCCGTTTTACTTATCAAACATGTTTTATTAAATGCATAGATAGCAAATGCAAAGGAAATAAAATAAAATACAAATATTTTTGATAATGATTCTGCAAAAATCTAATATCTATTTGAGTTTATCAATAAAAGTTATGCGTGTATTTTAAAATATGGTAAAAGGTATAATTAAAAAATAATAATTTACCTTTTGATGGCCAAGTGGTACAAACTGATGGTAACTACGTGTTCCAGGTATTGTATTAGCAGTATCCAATCGTTCTTTAAGAGTGGTTCTCACCAAAGTTAAATCTTCTGATGAAATATATATGAAATTTATGCCTTCAATGTTTTCATTGCAATATTTATACATTGTTTGTGAAGATAAAATATGATTACCCATATCTCTTTGCAAACTTGCTAGTGTTGCCAGACGTTTGACTGTACCACCTATCCCATCACAAGGTTGCTTACCGTGACTAGTTGCAAAAAAGTTTCATTTAACAGTAAAACCAAAATCTTCACAATGAAAACAAAGATTTAACATATTTTTGCAATTCTTATATTGATCTGCACACCATCTGAAAAGTATTCAATATTTTTTATTTGAGGCAAATTTGTTTTTATATCATTGCAAACAACCTCAATAATTTTATAAACCATGTTCACATCATGGATCATATCATCCGAAATAATACAATAGGATTTGTGCTTGAGAATGCCTTCTTTTTTGAAATAAATAATCACTGGATGAAGTGTACATTGTAAATTTGTCCAATGAAAGCTTTGCACTTTATCCTGAACTACAAATTTATAGTTTTCTGAAAAATCACCCAGAAATAATGCTGTTACCTCATTCATATCTTCCTTTCTTGATCTCAGGTATAATGCTTGACTCTTTGCTAAATACGAATGTGGTGTTTTTCCAGTTTTCTACATACTAGTTCAATGTATTCAAACACTGGCTCTTTATTATGTCAAGTTTGACCTATCTGTTGTTGTCCATTGATCAAGTTCAAACTCATCATCATCTTCAAATTCTCCAAGTATATCATAAAGTTTTTCAACCAATGCATTCATAGTTGCTGGGCATTTTTCACATTTCCTCATCATACAGTCTTTATTAGTTATATCACAGACAATATAAGGTAACAATTCTTTGTATGTCACACCAAGAGGATGTAAAAGCAGTTTCAAATTCTGATGAATAGGCGCATACAGAATGTGTTCCTGAGGCACCAACAGTAATACACCATTTAGGTTGCAAGGTGCAAAACCTTGAAAATTTTTATTTCTGGGTTCTTGGTTTAAAAGGCAACAAACAATTCCTTTAAATTATATAAGAGCAAACGTTTTTGCATGTGGACATTTTTCTTTATGGTTACATAGTCCTTTTTACCAGGCATTATATGGCTATGTTCATCGTCTTCACAAAAGGTCTTGACCAGTTGAACTGTTACATCAGGAAGAGCTTTTCCTAATTTAGGATTAGGCATAGTTAAAATACCTTTTTCTAATGTTAACTTACGTGCAGTTTGAGCTATATAGTTTGTTACATGCAATGTTTCAGATACCTTTTTTATTGACCAGTCTGTTGGAGCAAGTGTCGCAAGTTGTACTTTTTTTCATGTTGATGTAGACTCTGCAATTTTGTTAGTTAACAATACCATCACGTTATCAAACAAGTTTGCTTTTTCCATATACTCATTATTAAAACCTGACTGTTCTTCAAAAGTTTCTTCTGATATATTAAGGGAAATTTTAATCTTTTTTTTAATGGAGGTTGTTAATGCTGTCAATTTTTGTTTACCTCTCTGATTTTACACTTTCTTTTTTATTTTGAATAGATCTTTCATTAGCAATATCAAAATCTTCATCATTTTTATTTTCACTTATACTTTTTGATAAACATGTCATAACTTTACTTTGACAGGTTGGACACAAAATTTAATTTTAACAGATTTAAACCTATGGTTTCTGCTTCTAACACAGTATGCATTGTAATCACACGTAGAGATGCTTAAAAAGAAAGTAATTACATTACTTAAATAACATTAATTATATATATTATGTAATTATATTACTATACAATTTGTTATATTAATATCTATGAAACATTGAACAAATCTTATTACCAAAAAAACTTATATGACTTATTAATAATGATATTACCTAATGAAATATAAATATATAAATTTTTACCTCTACACATTTTTTGGTGACTCAGAAATGGATTACAGCAACTTTTCTGATTACCCTCATATCTTACAACTAACATATCATGATGGTGTGTGCATATATTAGTAATTTGTTCTTGTTTCAGATTTGTTCGTTTTTCAAGTAGCTTACGATCATTGCTGTCAATATCTTCAATCAGATTTCTTTCTTGAGTATATGATTGTTTATAACAAGCTCCATAATTATTTACAAAGCAGCAATTAATTTTGTTATCCATATAAAAATATAATGACGAATCTCTGTCTAAACACTTAATACAAGAAATCCTTAATAATCTTAATGTCCCTAACAAGAAATGTACACTTGAGCACAAACAATATCATATCAATATGTATTTATAAAGAACATATTGCTTGAACAAGTAGCTATTAGTTTAATAGACATATTTTAAATGCCTAACGATCTACTAATTATTGTAAATTCTCCATTAACTACATACAAAAAGTTGTGTAAAAGTAAAAGATAACTAAATATAATTTTATTTAGTCATATGTAACTTAACATGGAAATGTTAATTAGACATTATTATATCATTTTATTACTTTTTTTATTGATGATAATAAATGTTTTATTACAACAAAACAATCAACAACAAAAGTTACATAATATTGTTAAATTTAATGACATGATATTATGTAATGAAAATGACATTATTATTAAGTAATGAAAGTAAAAAGAAACAAATTTATAAAATGTTTAACTATGTTTTGTAATAACTTTGTAAATTTTTTACAAAGCTATTACAAAACAAAAATAATTGTATTTGTATTCAAAATATATTTGCAAATTTTTTTTTTTTTTGCAAAATATCTTTAAAAAAATTGAAAAACTAAAACATCAATAACCCTTTGATAAAACATAAAGCCAAATAAAAATTGGTTCGCAAAGTAGATATATGTTTAATATTTAAAATAACGAAAACAAAAACTTTATTTCATCAGACAGATTTTTTCTAGAACTATAGTTGTCAATCGGCGGGGCGGGGCGGATCATTTTAACGGTACAAACGGCGGGGCGGATAATTTATAATACAAATAATATAAATATAAAGTCATATAATCATAAAATCATATAAATATAAAGTCATAAAATCATATAAATATAAAGTCATACTTCATTAAATAAAATAAAAAAAACCTTTTTTTATTTTTTTATTTATTTGATAAGTATTTTTTATAGATTCAGATATAGTTTAAGTTCATTAAAGAAATAATATTTAAAAGGTATTTGCAAATTATAATTTTAATAAACGACGAAAAGGTTTGGCGGATCACGTTGTTCTACCAAGAAACAACGTGATCCGCCAAACTTTATGATGTGGTCAGCTTAATATTTTGATTGCTTATATCAAACTCTTTAAGTTTTAATGATTGTTCTACCAAAATACAAAGCGATCCGCCAATTTATATCAAGTGATCCGCCAAACTTTACAAAGTGATCCGCCTAATATTACGATCGATTAAATCAAACTCTTAAAGTTATAAAAATTTTCCTACCAAAATACCAGAAATAAATTTTTGCAGCCATCAATGTAGTACTATAAGGGTTAGTTTAAAATTATTCTCACTCTGAAATTTAAATCAATAATGTACTTATTTTGATCAAACTTTTAAAGTGCAGTTTTCTATACTTATCGTAAGTGTTTCACACTTATCGTATATATTGTTGACACCTATCGTATATCTTAAAATCTGCTTTAGTGGCTGGTTTATAATGCGCTCGCGGTTTTAAATGAAAATTTAATACATTAGTAACATTTTAATAAACGTTTTTAGGTATATAAATTAAAAAAAAAGACTATTAAATAAACATTAATTATGTAGTAATGAAAATATTATTTTGAATTAAAACTAAAAATTTTTAAAGCATTTCCATTACTTTAGTACAAATCTTTTAAACTGGAAAGGATAGAATTTCATCATAATTATCTGAGTCTTATATTATAATTATTGTTAACAATGGAACTCGTATTCTGACTCAGTTTCAAGGCTTACTTTTTCTTTTGCGAATTTCTTTTTCTTTTTCAAAATTTTCATGTTTTTCTCTTTCTTTTTTAGTTTTTTCATTTAATAACATTTTCTCCATAGCCATTTGTTTCTTTCTTAATCTTTCTTCCTCTATTTAGAATTTTTCATCATTTAATCGTGACTTTTCTTGCAATTTTGTCTTTTGAATTTGCTGCCACATTTTAAATGTTACAACCGATGGTAAGCGTTCTACTTGGACGTTTGGACTAGTTGTTTTGGCCATATTAAAACACTTTTTATTGGATTTGTGATTTCTGCTGCTATTTTTAAACTAGAACAAGCTGGTTTTGGTTCTATTACCGCTGCAATATTGCAATCAGGCATTTCCATACCGGTTTTAACTTGCACATTTTCTAAATTACAAGTTGTTGATAGATTTTTATTACCCTGTTGTATTTCATCAGGTAAAATTGTGGTCTTATATGTTTCAGATGAGAGCTATCTGTATATTGAAGTCTTCGTTTTGAGCTACAAACTTTTGTCTTATATTTTTGTCTTGCCATTGTAAAAGAATCTAAGTGAAATTTTTTTTTTTTTATGCAAAAAAATACCAAGTTGATTATTTATTGGACATACGATATATATGGAATGAAATTTTTTTAGTTCATACTTATCGTACATTTAAAAGTACTACATTGATACTATAATGATGAGTGGTTTTAATAATATTAATAATGATCCATGTTTTATTTACCTAATAAAATTAGTTTAGAAATAAAATTTTATGTTATCTTCTTAAATTAGCTTGTTTTATTTGAAACGCTTCTAACAGCTGGTAAAAAAAAGTATTTTCATAGGCTGACGTAATAAACCCACCGAGTTCATATAAGTATGTATTGCGGTTTCTATGTTTGTAATAGAAGTGCATGACGATGTTGTTGATAAACAAAATATATATATAAAAAAATTACTATTTATTGCAAAATTTATGTTAATATTTAAAACCTACGATAAGTGTCGACTCACGCTAAGTGTGGAAACGACCCTATATCTAAATCTATTAAAAATACTTCAAATAAATTAAAAAATTAAAAAAGTTTTTTTTATTTTATTTAATGAAGTATGTCTTGCATTAGCAACGTTTAAATTTTCCGCCCCGCCGTTTGTACCGTTAAAATGATCCGCCCCGCTGATCCGCCCCGCCGATTGTACCTGCCTTTTTTATTGTCATTAACAAGTGCGTTTTGTGGATCTAAAAATAAACTATATTTTATTGTTTTGAGAGATATAAGTTTATGATTTTCAGATTCAGGAGGTTTTGTACCAAGTTTCGCAACATTACTACAATTTTGTTAAAAGGGTAATGGTAAATTGACATATTTCCGGCTTTATCCCCCGTACAAAAATAAAACTAGAGTTTCATTTAGCAATTTAGCATTCAAGGTTACGTGACATAATTTTGATCAGTAGTTTCAAGAAACTTAACTTAATTTAAGAGGAAGTAGCCATTTGCGCCTCGCTCCCCCTCCTCCTCTAAGTTTTTTTATAAGATCAAATTAGTATTATATATATTCTTAAGACAAAATCAGAATAAATAGCTTGTTTTTTTAATTAATATTTTCGAAGTTGTTTGTATTATGCGAATAAAAAATATTCTAACTATCATTAACTTCTACATCTGTTATTTAAAAGCTTTGTCATATAAAATTCTCCGAATTGTTACACACGAGTTGTGAACGCCTAAGAGAAGGAATGAAGTACATTAGAATAAAGGAGAATTACTTTTCGAACAAAGCGTACCGTAAGATGGGATGGCTTTTGGCCCTATGGGATGACTTTAGCCCAAGCGAAATTTTTGTTTAAGAATGGTTTAAAATCGATACCTCAAGGTATGCTGGTTGATGTTTAGTAGCAAATTGTGGGAAATTTATTATTTATTTAATTTTATTAACTTTTGTTTAAAACTTAGTTTTAAACAAAAGTTAGTCGTTGTTCTCAATTATAATTATATCTTAAACAATGTTAGTTTCTAAATGAAATAACAATAAGTGTAAACAACAACAATATAAAACAATATAAAAACAATATAAAAACAAGAAATGACTAATGTCACTATTTCACCATCCCCTTCCATGTTTTTAAGTGTCAATGAATATAAACATAATTTCTGGGTTCATTTCTTAAAATCATCTAATGTCAAAAACTTTCCGGTTTCTGTTTTGTAGAAATTCTTTGGGATACGTAACCTGGATGAACGTTTCAATGGTTGATCTCCTACGACTTCAGTATTCAATAAGTGTGGCATTGCTAGTGCGGCAAGCTTGTTGATAAAGATGCTTGCATCAACGGAAAGGATACTGGAGTTGTTGGGAGAGGTAGTGGAGGTACTGCTGGTGCTAATGTAGGAGGCGGTAGCAACACTGCAGAAGGTGATAGTTCCGGTTGGGATAGTGTGACTTTGTTGCTACTTTCTGGGACATACTCTGTAAATGGTGTTGGCGAATTGGCAGAGTTATAGTGACTAGAGCTTGTTTTTGGTGGTGTGGTCAATGCAACTTCGGTTTCGTATGACTTTAGTGGGTTGAGAAATTTGCGCAAATATTTTCTATTTCTCATAGTTAGTTGACCGGTTCCTTCAATCTTAATGATGTATTGGTCATTTTCCTTACATTCAACAACTTTTCTACTACGATCCCATTTTTTAGGGTGGTTCCCTACTTGATTTTGTATGAAGACATTGTCTCCTTAATGTAGTGGTGTGAGAAAACGTGTGTGTTCTTGAAGTGATTCAAGGGTCTTTGCATATCTCGTTCGTAATGCTTCTTCTTTTGCAGACCATGCATGTCTCAACGTTTTCAAGAATTGGTCGTTGTTAAACATAGGTATTCTGGATTTTATCCTGGGCATGGCGTCGCGAATGGGATGGCCAAATAACACTTGAGCGGGGGATAACTGACAAGTAGGGACAACTGGTGTGTTTCTTATTGTAAGCATTGCCCTCACAAAAGCGTTATTATTGAGATCACCGTTTGGTCCCACATTATTTTCGAGGAGGCGTTTTGTTGACTTAACTGCAAGCTCAGCTCTTCCATTAGATTGTGGGTGGTGGGCTGATGAAATGCGATGAGCTATACCCCATTGTTGTAAACTCTTTTGTCTCTCCAGAGGTGAATTGAGGACCACCGTTGGTTGAAATTTCTTCTGGGACTTCAAATGTTGTTAATAGTTTACGTATGCACGTGATAAGACCTTTTGCACTCATTTCTGATGCTCCTGATTTTATTCTGTAGGCTTCGGTCCATCCAGAAAGTCTCTAGGATTATCTGGTCATCTCCAATGACCAGATAATCCCAGCCACGGAATTCAAAATAGTCAGCAAATATGCATTCAAATGGTGTCTGATGATATACCTATATAGGATTTACTCACTTTCCTCCCAACCTTCCATCCCGACCTTCGTCATAACTAACGTCATAATCCGATAACGTCATAACGTTATAATCCGATAATGTTTTAAAATAAAAGAAATTAAATTTTTTTTGTTTAAAGTTAATCAAGCGTTATAAAAAAAATATATAAAAAAAGCAAATGCTTTTTAATTATATTCGTTATAAAAAATATAAAAAGGCATTTTATCAAATTATATAATTGTTTCTTACAACATAAAAAAATGGGTAAAGTAAAAAAAATTGAGGAAAGTAAAAAAATAAAAGTCAAACGTCAATTATTTGTCAAACCTGTAGCTGTAAGTTTATTGTTTTCTTTTTTTAAAATAAATGTTTTGTATTTTTTTAAAATGGATGTGTATTTCTTTCTAGGTTGTTAAACCCTATGTGCCCGAAAATGCTTATAAAGCGCCTCAAAATTATGTACCTCAAGTGGTTGAAACAAGACCACTTGAGGAATCAGATGAGGAAACATACGAAGACCAATTGGAAATCTACGACGATATTCCAGAAATAGACGATGGTAAATTAAAAAAAATTTTTTTATAATAATTTTTTTTTAAAAAATATTTAGTTTAAAATAATTTTTTTAGAACAAGTTCGCATACTCGATGGTATTATGATTCGTATTGATCGTCATTTAAACGACGGCATAATGAATCGAAATGAACGATATTTTTCACTAAATGGAGATTTAACAACTAGACGAGTGGTTTGTTTTGGATGTTGTTTATGTAAAGGCGAAGAGAGCGAACATAATCATTGTTGCGCAACAACCGTGTGCCCGTACATACAAGATTTATTTGAGCGGTGCCGCGGTTGTTGTTATTGTATATAAAAATATATTTGTAAATAAATTGTATACATGTAAATAAAAAATTTATTTATCAAAATGTCTTTTGATGCGACGGACGATTGTTTGTTATATTTATATCAACTTAATTTAGATTTAAAAAAACATTTACAGGAAACGCATTTAAATCAAGGTGTTTGGATGGATAAAGTTCTTTTAGCTGAAGAAAGCGAATTGGATAGTTGTAAAAGAGTATACGGTTTTTATATTAAAGATTTAAAATTGATAAAGACATATCAAAAAGAGTTGATAGAAGTTCTTGATTTGCTATTTAAATGTCTTCCGCATCGCGTATTTTATCCTGACACGTGTTTTCATAATTATAGTGAAGTCATTGAACATTGTCTTGATGTGTTAAAAACATTTTATTATTATTTTACGTGTATAGATAAATTGTATAAAAAAATAAACTATGTAAATAGTTTAAAAATAATAGTTCAACAATTGTGTTATTATTGTAAAGGATTAGTTGGAGGATTATATTTGCAAAAAGATGTATTGGAATGTTATCATATTATAAAAAAGGAAAGAGACAATATATTAAATGAAAAAATTTATTAATGTAAAATTTTGTTTTTATTCTCATAATAAACTTTTAACAAAGTTTTCAAAACTGTTATTGATATTTTCAAAGAGTTCTTTATTTGTAAAATTGTTCGTACGTTTTTGAATTTCTTCGTCTATAATAACACCAATACGATAAAATTCTGCCAACACTCTACAACTATCTGATCCGTATCGGTCTTCTGCTATGTTTATTAGTATTCTTGCTTCTTGAGGGTTGTAACTAACAAATCTGATTTGATCATTTTTAACAAGTTTCATTTTTTTTTGTTATAAATCTAAAAAAAAAATAAAAAAAAATTTATTTTGATAATACTTGTTTTACAAAATTATAAAAGTCTCGTTTAATTTCTTCTGTTTTCTCAATGTTTTTAAAATAGTTTGTTTGTTTTAAAACTTCTTCTTGTACCATTAATAATATATTGCCAAACGCTTTTAATGTTGATGGATCATTAATCTTTTCATGTTCCACATTTAAAAATTTTGTCATTATATCGGATTCTTCTCTGTTAAAAAATAAAAAGTCTTGATCGTCTCCAGTAATTAGTTTCATTTTTTTTATTCTAAAATAAAAAGTTAAATAAAATCATACATGTCGTTTCTATTAGGTTTAAAATAAAGATTAATAACATATTCATGTTGTTTAAATAACCAATCTATACATTCCATATAAATATTAAAAAAAGATTACATGACTAAATTATGTTGCTTAGTAGCAGAAAAAACAATTTATATAATAAGTATTTACAAAAAGTTTATATATACAAATTAAAAAAAAAAGGACATAAAAAATTTTTTTAAAAAAATTATTTTTTATTATAATAGTTCAAAAGTTCTTTTTGTTTTAAACAAATAACTTCAGGCGGATAATACGACGGAGTATTACATTTTGCGTTTATTGCCAAAAATGGATCTGCTACTTTAAAGTTTGGAAAATCTATATTGGATCTGTCTCGATTATCCAGTTCTGCATACGGTGGAGGATTTATACTTTCTTCGTATGATGGCGGATTTTCAAATTTAACTATAAACTTTTTATAGATATCCTTTCTACCGATTTCATTTAACAAATTTAAAATAAGTTTGATTTTAGCTTCGTTAGTATTGTATTCATAGTTTTGATACACGAAATCTTTGTATTGTAGATATTCCATTAAATCTAGTCCGTCTTTAATTTTCTCTCTTATTCCGTACGGTATTTCTAAAAACATTTTTAATTTTTTTACATCAGACGTAGTGATGTAGTCAGCTAAATCTCTCATGATTGAACTGTTCATTTTTTTTATTATTCTAAAAAAAATATAACATTATATAAAAAAATATATAATATAAAAAATACATTATATAAAAGAAACGTGTATAATAAGTTTATTGTTTTTTATATAATGTCTTTTTAATTGTTCGTGCGTTGCAAAACTATCTGTTCCAATAGCTCGGTTATAAGCTTGAGCAGGTTTTTCAAAACATTCTTTTAACGGTTCGCTATAATTGGCTATTATTTTTGTGTTTTCAATATATTCGTTTTTAACTGTACATGTTACAGTTTTCATAAATGGCCATTTTAAAGAATGATCTTTTGGAGACTGTATCAATTGAAAATAAATACCCATTTTATCTTCTTGATTACTGTAACCAAAAATTTTAAATCGGTAGAAATAACCGTCTACAGTATAAGAAGGTTGAGTATGATAAGCTTCGTTAGATTGCAATCTTAAATCCATTTGGTCCAATTCTATAATTAAATTATCAGACATGAATTTGTCGTTGATATCTTTATTATAATTTAATATATTATCATATAGTTTCAATTCTTTTTCAAATGTGCTTTTATTCACAAATTCTTTCATTTCCAAGCTGACGTTGTTCAATATTTTTTCAAATGTGTTTTTATTCACAAACTCTTTTATTTCCAAACCCATGTTGTCCATTTGTTTGGTTAATGCGTTTATTTGTTTGTTGACAGTTGCTAAACTGTTCAGAATGTTATTATTAGTCATGTTTAAAAAAGTTAAACTTTGTTTTTGATCCATAATAATATTTTTTTGTTTTTCCATTACTTCTTTCCATTCATTTTCAAAACGATGTAAACAATCAATAGCGTGTTGATCATAGTAGTTTTTTTGAATTTGATTTCCACAAAACACACATAATTTAGTTTGATTTCTTTCTACGCGTTCCTCGTGATAAATTTCACATTCATGTTCCCAAGTATCTGACAATTTAATTTTTTTTCCGCAGCTAAAACAATCATAATCTTGTGATGTGTTACATTTTAATTGATGATTTAGTAATTGATCAATAGTAAAGGGTAGCTTGCAATAATAACATAATTCTTTTTCCATAGCTTCAGCCATTTTTTTTGGTATAATTAGTTGCTTAAAAAAAGTATTAAATTAATATAAAATTTTTTTTTTAAATATTATGGGTAAAATTATGTAATATTACAGGTAAAATTATAGTCAAATAGGGTTAACATAGTATAAAAAAACAATATGAAAAAAAATATTTATTAATAAAAGTAAAAAAATACAAATTATTATTTTTAATATATATCGATTGCAATGACAGCTGTTCAGTAAAATATGTTACATTGTTATGAATACGAAATTGCTTTATCTATTGAATAGAAAAAGTAATCTCATATTCTTAATAATTGTAAACAAAACAAAAGTGTTCTCTTCCATTGTTTATTTATACCTTTAGTTTTGGCTTTATTGAGAAAAATAAATTTTTCTTAATAAGCTCAAAACTAAAGGGACATTAAAAAAGTTCCATTCCATTGTTTTTTTTTATTTTTTATACCTTTAGTTTTGGCTGCTTTAAGAAAATAAATTTATTAAAACACTCAAAACTAAAGGGACATTAAAAATATAAAAGTTCCATTCCATTGTTTTTTTTTATTTTTTATACCTTTAGTTTTGGCTGCTTTGAGAAAATACATTTCTCAATACACTCAAAACTAAAGGAACATTAAAAATAAAAAAATACAAAATAATTTGAAAAAAAAGTCAATTGTAGGGATACCAAGCAATTGTAAAAATATATTAGTATGTTTACGAAAAACTAAAAAAACATATAAAGATAACAAATCTAATCGTAAATTAGGACGCGTTGGTAAAAAAGTAAAACGATGGAAAATATCAAACGATGCTTACGTTAATCGAAAACATGAAAGAAATGCAGCGTTAAAAAAAAAAAAAAAGAAATAAACAATATATTTTATTGTAAAAAACTAATTACAAAAAAAACTAGTTACAATTTTGTTTTAAATATTCAAGTCCGTCTTGAATTTGCTTTTGCAAAAATTTTATTTTTCTCGCTCTATTTCTTTTGAGCTTGTATTTGCTCTTTTTCTAAAACAATAAAAAAATTATTTTTTTAACAAGTTAAAACAAGTTAAAAAAAGAATAATTTTTTTATATAAAAATATCTTACTTTTTTAGTTTGTAAATGAACGTTTTGTTCCGATGATCCTTTTTCCATAATTTCATTTTTAATTTCGTTAACTGTTTTTTTTTCTAATTCTTTTAAAAAATCTTCTGCAGTCAAGTCTACAGGAGTAAATTCCAGCGCCTGTTCATCAATAACGATAACTTCTATGTTTTTCATATTTTTTTTTGTAATTCTCTTTGTAATCGCCATTTGATTTTTTGATATAAAAAAATGCAGCTTTTATACAAAAAATATTTAATCTTTATTGATTAAGTAAAACAAAAGAGTTTTTGTGACAAACAAGTTATATTTAGAAACTTTTAATCTTACTATTTACTCAGGATTATATAGGGAATTTCCCAGGGAATTTCCCTTAAAATGTGCGTAAACAACTTTAAAAAAAACTCTGTGTAGAAAAAAATCTCTACGTAAAGTGTTAAAATGACAATTTAAATGAATTCAAAACACGCTTAAACAACACGTCGACGTAGCATAGTGCATCGTATCATTTCCGCACTATGTTGAAAACCGCCATGAACCGATCGTCCAGGGTTCGAATCTCTCTATAACTTTACGGCTTTAACATTATATGTATAAACACATTGAGCAAACGCTTGATGACGTCTGTCTAGTTAGTTTAGTTAGTTATATGTTAACCACATTGAGTTACGGTGTTACTACTGTTACTTGATGATTGTCCCCACTGAGAGCTCATACTTTCGGTGAGTCCTATATGTTAAAACACATTGAGTTACGGTGTTACTACTGTTACTTGATGATTGTCCCCACTGAGAGCTCATACTTTCGGTGAGTCCTATATGTTAAAACACATTGAGTTACGGTGTTACTACTGTTACTTGATGATTGTCCCCACTGAGAGCTCATACTTTCGGTGAGTCCTGAGCGTGTGTGAACGAGCGTGTATGTACGAACGGGTGAGCAGGCATAAGTAAGGCAAAAATAATAGACTAAGTAAGTAAGGTTAAGTAAGTAAGTAAGTAAGATACAAACAACCGGTTGTAAAAAACAACAGAGTAAAAATAATAAGTAGGCCTACTAAGAAAAACAAGTAAGGTAAGGCAGGTTAAGTAAGGACAGTGTCGGGTGACACAAAATATTTTTTAAAAAATATATAAGTTTTTTTTTAAAGCTTTTTACAAGTTAAAAAAATGAGATTTTTTAAGGGAAAAAAACTGTAAACGTTTACATGTTTGACATATATTTAAATAAAAAATATTAATTTTTTAATAAAGGTAAAAAACACCGTGGCGGTAACGTTTTTAGAAGATTAAGAGGCGGTTTAAGTAATCCATTCGCTGATTCTGTGAACAAGTTATTTAAATAACTTGTTCACAGTTTAAAAAAGAATGTCGTTAGATGAGGGTTGTTTGTTTAAACATAGTTATTGCGAACATGCTAATAAAAGATATCACAGAAAAGAACATTGTATCAGTTGTTATACTAACGCATACGTTAATATTATTAAAGATATTGTATTTTGAGGTGTAACATAGTCTGATAAACCACGAGCGCGTTGTTTTCGTTTAACTTTACGAGCACGTCTTTTTTTTATTCGCATTCTTCTAACAACCATATTGATAATGAATCCTTTATAACTGATACAAAATCATCATATTTCATACTAAATACTTTTGTAACACTCATATCAAATACTTCGAATATAAAATCAATGTTAGCTATATCGTTTGAACGAGTTACTTTTATTTGATTGAGTTATTTTTTTAGATTTGGTTGTTAGATACCGAGTATATTCATAATGAATTTACAAAAGATCATTTTTGGGGAAAAAATTGTATAAGAGAAATCTGTTTAAGGGCATTAAACGAAGATTTTTGCTTACATCTACAAGTCTGGCCTTGTATCCCCTATAAAAACTTGGCAGAAAAACATCAAAAAGCTTTTAATCATTGTAAAAAATATATTCATGGTTTGCCATATGATCCTAGTTTATTGGCTAACTCTAGTAGTATTTTTTGCACAGATGTATACTATCAATTGGAAACTTATTTTAAAAAATATCCAATAAATTTAATATTCTATAAAGGTGGCAATATGGAAGTTTCAATTTTAAAATGTTTTAAAAATGTTTATTTTTTTGATCTAAACGAATTTGCGTTTCCAAAAATTAAAAGTATGAATTATTTCTATGATGAAATACCGTGTAATGCTCATTTTGGTGGTGAAATTTTTCGAAGGGAACATTTGGATCATTGCTGTAAATATGAAACAAAGATGTTAAAAAGTTATTTGATTGACTTTATATATCATGTTAAAGGTTTCAATGAAAAACGAGAACAATATAAAGATTTAGTTAACCTAGTGCGAGAAAATAATCGTTGTGAAGAAATTTATAAAACAACTTGTAAATGTTTTGATAATGTATTTTTAGTTAATAAAACGTATTATACAGTTAATATAAAAAAATAAAAAAATGATTTGTTTTTTTTTTAAAAACATTCCTTTGCGTTTATATAATACATATTAAAATGTTCTGCTTTATGAATAGGTTTATCGTTGATAATTTCTTGTTTAATGACATCGTAGAGTCGATTTTCTCGTCTAGTTAATATTTTCGAAATGGTAAAATTTCTTTTAAAAAAATAAAACCAATTGGCATAAGGAAACATTTCCATAATTGATTTTTCATAAAAATTACATTGATTAAACGATTTGTATATGTAGACTTTATCGTTCATAGTTTTTACTTTTTCAACTTTGAAATAGTAATAAATGGGTGTCGGTGTATAAAGAGTATAAAATCCGTTATGAAATAGTTTATCATTGTACGAAAATACTAATCTTTGTAAACAAGAAGGATACTCTTCCCGCAAAATTAAACTGTTACGCTTTAATAAATCATATTCGTATGAATGATTTTCGATTAAATGTGGAAACAAAAAATAATATTGTAATGATAATTTAATTTTATTTTTCCAAGAGGTGCATTTGTTGTCAATAGTGCTACGATAATATCTCTTGTATATTTTTATAAAATGATCAGTTTTGCGTTTCAACATTAAGTATCTCTTTGTAAAGTTGCTATCTTCTGTGTACACATTTTGTAATTCTTTGTTTTTTTCTGTACATCTTAAAAAATCAGTGTTGATTAATTTACAAAAATCATACATGTCTGATTTCCATTTAGATCCTTGTTCATGAAATTGAAAATAATTACGCGTAGTTTTTTCAAATAAATTTTGATGATTTTGATAATCTTTGATAATAAAAATAAAATACAAATCAATATATTCTTCTTTTGGTAATAACAGTTGTAAATTCCATTTAGTTAAATATTCGTTTATAATAATTTCCCAATCTTCATAGCTGTTTTCCAAATGGTGAAATTCTTGTAACATAGGATGAAGTTCGTTGTCTGGATAAAACAACTTTATTGCTTTTTCTAAAGTTTGTTCAACCTGCTTGCTAGTCATTTTTTTTTTGAAATGATATATAGAAAATTTTGATTTGTATTTATATTTTTTTAATAATCTATATGACTTCATATTAAAACCTTATAAGGAAATAAAAAACATGTTTTTTTATAATAACTGGTTTTTTTATAAAAATTAAAAATAGAAATACATTTTTTTTAAAATTAAAAAAAAGTTTATTCGTCATCATTTTTTTCGTCTTTAATTTCGTGTTGTTTTGATTTCTTATACTCTTTACTTTCTTGTGCAGCTAAATCTTGTGCAGCTCTTTTCATATTTTGATTAAAAGATCTTGTTTGACCGCTTTTAAGTAAAGTATTAATCATAACAGGTTCCACAGAAGATTGTCTATCGTATTCTGTGTAATAAATTTCTTCGTCTTCTTTTAACATTCGTACGTTAAAAGTGCTAATAGGTTGTGATTTTAATACTTTGTGTTTGTTGTAAGCATAATTATATCCGCTGTTTTGTATTTCTTCAATTTTACCTAACATAGATTGTAAAAGATAACATAGATTTCCCTCTCCCTCCCCCCCTCCCTCTCCCTCCCCCCTGGGGGGGTGGGGGTTCCCCTTTCCCTCTTCCCCTCTTTTTTTTGGCCCCGGAGGGGCCAAAAAATTTTTTTAGGCCCCTCCCCCCTTTGTGAAGGAGAGTAGGGTCCAAAAAGGAGTCAAATGAAAATACAATCTATGTTATCTGATAAAGAAAGAAAGGGAAGTTTTGGTTCAACAGGACATTAATATTTTTTTATATAATTATTTTTGTAATTTATTATTTAGATGCCTAGTAAATTTATTGAAATGGTAGAGAAAGTTCTTAATAATATGGAGAATGGTGTCAATTTGATAAAAGATGTGGAAAATGCAACACTGACCGAGATGGACAATAATTGCAAATTTATTGTATTTAATGGTAATCAGTGTCAAAGTGAACAATGTAAAATGGATGACAATAAAACTGATTTTTGTTATCAAAAACAAGATGCAAGTGATAATGAAGAAATCAATGCAAGTGTTAAAGAAAATGAAGAATGTGTACACAGTGATTCAGATGACGAAATTCTTGAATGTGTACAAAGTGATTCAGGTGACGAATTTCTTGAATGTGTACAAAGTGATTCAGATGACGAAATTCTTCATGAAATATTTGATAAATATGATCAAATAACTATCAATAAATCTAATTTAAAAGACGAATTAAAAAATTTAGAATTTAGAGTTAGTCAACTAGAAGATTTAGTGAAAAGAAGTGATGATGATAACGATGAAATGAATGAAAATTTAAGAATTCTTTTGTTATTAAAAGATTTAGATATTAGAGTAAGTTTTCTTGAAGAACCAAATGGTTTACCTGACGGTCAAAAGATCTTTGTAATTCAAGATATAGTAAAACGAATGAATATTAATTCGAATAATTATCGTTCTACTCTTTTTTCTGCACCGTTTTTTTATAAAAATTATAAAATGTCAATAAGAATTAATTTTAATATGGATCTTGAATATCATAATGAAATGATACATGGCGACTATATTGGCATATTTGTTGTTTTAATGCCACACATTTATGACGCTGTTTTAAAATGGCCGTTTAGTAGTAAAAAAGGAACAATATCATTATTGGGAGAGAAAAAATTTAAAAAATCGTTTATAACCGATGACGGTATTTATTATCAAAGACCTATTAAAGATCGAATTTTAGGATTCGGATTTGGAAGATTTATAAACAATACTGATCTTTTAAATTATATTGTAGAAGATTCTCTTTTTATTAAATGTAAAATTCATTAATTTTTTTTATATTTCATTTTTTTTAAAAAATTTGTAATTTTTTTTAGGTAACTAATAAAAAAAATGTTGTATAACATGATAGAAAAATTAAAAGAAAAAGATAAAGAGTTAGCTCATCAATGTGAAAAGTTGGACGATTATTTAAAAGGAATATACGTATATGAATATTATATGGATGATATACAAGAATTCAAATCTACTGTTTGTAATAATTTGAATAGCGATAAACATAATTACGCATATGATAAAAGTACTATCAATCTATATTTGAAAGTATGTACAAAGTTGATTATCAAGTGTAATAAATCTATTGATCGATTACAAAAGCAAATAAAAAAAGAAAAAGAATATCAAGAGGAAAGAAATGATGCGTTTATTGAATTTATAAAAGATAAAGACGATTGGCCTTGTTGTGCTAAAAAACAAAAATTCGAAAATTATGTTCATGAATTTTGCTACTTGACAAAAACAGAACTAGTTCAAAATTTAAAAATAAAAATACGTCACGAATTATTTAGTTTAATTAATAAAATAGAGTCGATATTAATTGCTGATTCTTAATTATTTTGTAATATGATTTTATAATAAAAAATTTTTTTAGATGATAAAAGCAATTAGAAAAAATGTTAAAAATATGATAAAAGATGAACATATGGAAGATTTGCAACAGTTACAACTATTTGCTGTTAGCGAAAGTTTTGATTGCGATCAATACAAATGTGTTAAAAAAACTTTTGAAAAATTTGATAAAGATGTGGATATGATCAAATATGAACAAAATGAAATTATTTTTAAACTTGAACTTTTACATTTATATACCAAGATTGTATTAGATTTGTATCATCAGTATACAATTTGTATACAATTTACAAAATGTGAAAAATTACTTGAAAAAAAGATAAATGTAATGAATAGAATAGGAAAATTTTTAAGGGAATTGTTACGTTATGATTTTGATAAATGTCGTTCATTATCTTATCTTTATTCTATTTGAAAATAATTTTTTAGATAACTAATAATGACAGATTTTATTTGTGAACCATCGGATCAAAAAAAACAAAAGTTAGAAGAAGATGAAGCTCAATTAGAACCGGAATTACTCAAAGAAATTCAAACTTTACAGCAATTGGCTGATATTGATGATGTTGACGTAATAATGTTATTGAAATCATCGACAGATTATGATGGTTTAATAAAAAATATTAAAATGAAGTATAATAATTTATTACTTGGTAGATGTTATTATGTGAGCACGTTAAAGCAAAAACGTATTTACGATTTACATCATAAATGTTTATTTGATTTATATCAAAAATTTAGTTTTTCTACTGCAAGATTACATCTTGAAATGAAAGAGTTAGGAGATATTTATTATTCGAAAAAAAAGTTACTTGTTGAAGAAAAATTTAAACACACTTTAGCATATAATAGACACCGTGTTATTTGTAAATTATATAAAATGTTGAGTAAATTTGATAAACAAGTTCGATATTTAAATGACGATTATATGAGTGATATACATTATTTAGGGGGTGATTTAAAATCTTTAGAAATTTGGTGAATTTTTTTTGAGCTATGTATAAAATATAAAGCTATGATTTTTTATTGTATTGTATTGATAACTATATAAATGTAAAAAATATTTTTTTAGATGGAATTAACAGTAATAATCTTTATTAATTTGTAATTTTTTTTCAGTTATAATGAATAGTAGAGAAAAACATAACAAAGATCTTAAAATATTTGGATTTTGTTTGTTTGGATCACAAATAAACACAGATGAGTATGTTGACGAATCAGTAATAAATTTAGATCATAAAAAAGCATACGAAAATTTAAAAGAAATTCTTTTTCAATATCAATATGCAGGTGAAAAACTTCGATATCAAATTAAAGCTAATTATTTTGTTTCAAGTTTGAAGGAAGTATTTTGGTCAGCTCAATCTTTATCAAGAGAGAAACGTAATACAATAATACAAACTCATTTGGTTTGGATAAAAACTATGATTGAACTTTGTAATAAAGGAATAATATTATCAGAAGATAACATTAAAAATAATTTTTGTACTGAGAGTAAAAAAAGATTTTTGAAATTTAAAATTGAATTAAAAAATGATATGATAGAATGTTTAAATTTGTATACTTGTTGTTTTTATTGTAAATATAATAAAATATGTCAATATTGTATATGTTAAAAATTTTTTTTAGATGATAACAGAAGCTAAATTAAATAATATTTTGGAATTGTTAGAAATGGATGCCATTTCTCTTCGTAAAATACAATTTGTATCTATGGAATACATGTTGAACGAATTACACAAAAAAATGGATTGCGAATTTAAAGACGAATATCATTGGGGTTCATTGGTATCAAAAAATAAAAGACAAGTACCAATGGAAATAGCTAGTTTTGTATTAATTTTAGCTTTATCTAAATTTAAAAAAGGCGAATTTCCAACTGATGATTTTTTTGAATTTTATGATTTTTTTAAAAATTATCATGACAAAGAAAAATTTATTTACCAATTAAATGAAAAAATTGAAGATAGCAGGAAATGGTATTATGATAAACGAAAGTTGACTGTATTAAAACTCAATGACGTTATGAAAACATTTAGCGAACGACAATGGATTGAATCTACAGTTCATAATACTATTTCAGTTGGTATGATGAAATTTACTTTATCAGATTTGTACGATAAAGCTTTAGCATATAAAGAAATTTGTGGAAAATGTAAAATTATTAAAAATGACGAACAACTTGAAAAACTTTCAATTCCAAAAGATTTTAAATTAAATGTTTGGATAGATTGGATAGATTTTTTTTATTATCAATTTCCTTCTAATTATGTAATTTTATTTTTGTTAGAAGTGTTGTTGTCAAATTATCCATATTATAAAGACGAAATTTTTTATAAGTTTTATTTGTTTTTTGAAAATTGTGATAAGAATTTAATTATTAGTCAAGTCAATTTAAAAGTGTATGATTATGTAAACGCACTTTTTTATTATTATTAAAAGATTATTTTTTTAGATGGAATTTACAGAAATAAAATTAAATTGTGTTATGGAATCTTTTAAAAAAATTTGTGAAAAAGAAAATTGGACAGTGGCAGATTTACAATTTAAATATATGGAATATAACGCAGATTGTGCTTTAGGAAATGTATCTGAAATGGAAAATATTTTTGAAGAAACAAATAGCTTTGTTAACAATCATCGTGTTGTTGTGTTGATGATTTTACAATATATAAGACGAAATTTTCATGTTTATTTAAATGTAAATTTTAATATGTTTTATCAATTTTATGAAAATATGAGCGAATCAATAAAAAAAAAATGGATTAAAGAAATACAAATGTATATTGATCTATGCATCAGTTGGAAATCTTATTTAAAAGAAGATACGAACGAAGACGTTTTTTATTAATTTTTGTTATATTAATATATTTATTTTTAGATAAAAAAATATAAAATATGGATATACGAAGAAAATATCAACAACAAGATTCTTTAAAAAAAATATTAATTGAAAAACAATGCGAGGAAGTTGAAAATGTATTATCGTCTACATTATGTGAAATGAGTGAAGAAATAGATTTGTTAATAAAATTGTATAACGAAAGAAAAAATCGTAAAAAACATAAAATTATAATATTTGAACTGACAAATAATGAAATGATATCAATTGTGATGTGGTTTTATAAATTTTATATTTTATATATGTATTCTTAATTTTTTTGTAATTTTTTTTTGTAATTTTAGACAGAAAAATAAAAAAATGACTTTATCAACTAAACAAAAATTGGCTTTTCAATGGTTTGACGAAGGATTAAATTTTTTTATTACTGGTAGTGCTGGTTGTGGTAAAAGTTATATACTTGATGCTATTGCTTCTAGCGATCAAATATTTAAAAATATTGCAGTAACGGCTAGTACAGGAAAAGCTGCTCATCAGATTAAAGGTATGACTGTGCACAGTTTTGCAGGTATTGAAATAGGTACGAAATCTGTCGATTATTATTACAAACACATGCAAGTAGATGTTTTAGAAAGATGGAGAAATACACATGTTTTGATTATTGATGAAATTTCAATGCTTAATGCAGAAACCTTTGATTTATTACATCATTTAGCATGTAAAATAAATCAATGCAGTGATGAATTGTTTGGTGGAATACAAGTTATTACATGCGGTGATTTCCGTCAGCTACCACCTGTAAAAGGTGAATATGTTTTCAAGTCTGCAATATGGAAAAAATACATGTTTAATGTTATCGAACTTACTGAATCTTTTAGACAAGAAAATATTGAATTTTTTAACGCTTTAAACGAAATACGTATTGGAAAAGTATCTGATAAAACGGTCGATTTATTAATGACAAGACATTATGAAGCTGATCACAATATAAATTCAAATTTCATACGATTGTTTTTTACAAATATGGAAGTTGATTTTTATAACTTGCGTCAATTAATGAGTATTCCTTCTGATGAACGTTGGTTTCATTCTAAAGATGTTATTAAAAATTTAAAAATAAATCCATTGTTTCAAATACCCATTAGTATAAATATTAAAATTGGCGCTGTAGTCATGTTAGTTAAAAATATAAACGTTGAAGAAGGTTTATGTAACGGTACAATTGGTATTGTAACATTTATAGAAACAGATGGTGTTTGGGTTAATATAAACGGTAGAGAATTTAAAATCGAAAACGTTAGAGAAGACATTTTAGATTGTACTCATAGTATTATTGCATCTAGAGTTGGTTTACCTTTACAATTAGCATTTTCTTTAACTGTTCATAAAGCGCAAGGTTGCACGTTAAACAAAACTGTTTTAAATTTTAACAGTAAAATATTTATTATGTCGTTACCCTATGTTGCGTTATCACGTGTTAAAGATTTGAATGATCTATATATAATTCATAATAATAAAAACGAATTGAGAAAAATATTAAAAAATATAACAAGTGATAGAGAAGTTGACTTATTTTATAAAAATTTAAATGAAAAAAATTTGTAACATGTTAAAAAAATATATTTATTTGTTATATATAAAAAAAATTTTTTTTAGAATAATAATAAAAAAATGCATTTTAAGGTTAAGAACATTGAAGAAAAGTTAGATAACGAAAGTTATTATCGAGAAATATTATATTTTGTAAATGACAATTATAAAGATGAAGATTTTATCGAAGAAATTGATTTAAACGATCAAATTCAAACACCTGAAGAAATTACTCATCACATTAATCAAAAAACACAAGATAGTTTTCTTATTGAAACAAATAAAGCGTTATCATTTGCTGATTTATTTCAAAATTTTTTAATTGGTTATAATATTGTAACACTTTGCGCTAAATCTACAGAAGACGGTTATTGTAAAATTATAAAAAGATGTTACAATTCGCCTGTATATTATATAAAACCACTAGAAGGATCAATAAATTTACAATATATTAAAAGTAATAACATTCGTTCAGTTTTTAACATTTTGGAAAATGATAGCGGATGGAGAATAATTCGTTTATCTAGTTTTAAAGTAAAAACATTAAGCAATTTAACTGAAAAATCAATGATGAAACTTAGAAATTATGAACTTGCTGGATACAAAAGAGTTTCTGAACTGAGTCCAGAAGAATTAATGATGAGACGAGAATATGAACGTAAACGAAAGAAAAAAAATTCTAAACTGAGTCCAGAAGAATTATTGAAAAAGCGAGAACGTGATCGTAATCGAAAGAAAAAATATTATACTGAAAATAAAAACAAAATTCTTCATAAACAAATTTTTCATAAACAAGGTCGCATGTATATAAAAGAAGAAAATCAAGATGAATGGTATGGAGAATGGTATCGACCTCATTCTTTAACTCAATGGAACAAACATAAAAGTAGTTCGTTTAAAGTATTATCATACGATCAAAAAAGAAAAATGTTTTTAGATTATAGTATTTTGTTTGAAAATGGTTTGTGTTTTTATTCAGCGTTTGTTATTTCATTATTAATAAGAAAGTGGAAAGTAAATACAATTAAAGAATGGAATACAATAGTATTGGAAAAAAACGGACAAGACTTTTATTCTGAAGAAAATATAATGCAATTTCTTATTGAAGATCAAAATGATTCGTGGTTACATGCATTAAGTCTCTTAAAAGAAAAAAGTAAAAATTTATCATTTCTAGAACTCATTGATTTGTGTCACTCTTTTGCATACGAAAACACTTTTGATCGAATAAATATAAAAATATTTTCAATAAATAAAAAAAATAAAAACGTTCGTTTGCTACATCCTAAAATGAAATCGCAATATAAATGTGTACTATCGGAGCTATTAAAAGTGGTATACGAGAGTGCAAATATAACTAAAGAAGATCAAAATCCTCAGAGAGAATTTTTAAACGAAGACGAAAGAAAAGAAGCTAACGAGCGTAAAAAAACAGTAAATACAATAAAAATATGCTTGTATGAAAAAAATCAGTCTTTTCACGCTGTTAGCATGCTTAATGAACGTTTTTCTGTTATATATAATAATAATAATCAACTGTATCAATGTTCGGAGTGTGGTCTCAAATATACTTGTGAAATTCATAAACAAGAATGTAAAGGATTTTATGTAGCAGACAAATTTTCATACGGAAAAAATAGACATTTTTATGAACCTCAAAATCAATTTATAAACACTTCTCGAAACGTTTTTCCTTTTTTTATTACATTTGACTGTGAAACAAGTGTTCAAACATCAAATTTAAAAGAAACAGAACACGTTAAACCTTTGTCAGATCTTTCGTACTATTGTCACGGCATTGTTATTCATTGTTTATCTGAAAATTTAGCTAGAGAATGTTTTGGTTTAGATGAAAGAAATAAAGTTATAACACAGTGGATATTTTATTATGAAAATACAATTGAAAGTTTGCAAGCAAATCCTTTAACATTACTACCTGCATGTTTTCAAGAAAATGTTTCTTTACTACACAAAACACATAGACAAATTTTGTGGCAAAAATTGGATGCAAATGACGAAAATGTTGAAAAATATAAAAGCGAACTGAGAGTATATGATTTGTTAATTTTGGCAGACACTTTAGTTCGTTTTACCTACGAAAAATGTTTACCTCGTTTTCAAAACTTAAACCTTTCTGAACACGAAAAATGTCAAGTATGGCAAGAAGAAAATCCTTTGTGTACAATATGCAGATGTCCTGCAGACAAAATAAAGAAATCTGATGTGTACAGTTACAAATTAACTACAATGTTAGAACCAGAAATAAATTTATTAAATCATAACGAAATTAGATTTTATAACGACAAACGTGTTCAAGTTGTAAATCATATATTTAAACGAGTAAGCAAATTAGAATTGTTTATGCTTAAACCGTCAACTCAAAATTATTTAATAACAAGCAAGGTAGAAAAAATTAAAAATGATTTGTTTCAAATATCAAGTTTATTTTATATTTGTTGCAGATGGTGGGAAAAATTTGACCGCACTCTTATAACAAACGGGTTTTTAAGTGATTATGTAAGAATAAACTCGTTAGATCTTGTCGATCACATGAAATGTTTAAGTCAACTCGTTATGAACGAGCAACAAATTAACATATGGTTTGAAAATGATCCTATAGAATTACTAGAAGATTCTTTTTTTTTAATACGAGTTTTTCAAAAATGTATCAAAGAAGTTAACGTGCATTGGAAATATGAACGTGGAATGGGAATAAAAGATTCTATTACTTTTTTACATCTCATGTCTCGTTTAAATCATCCGTCTGCTCATTTATGGTTTCATTGTATGTTGGAACCGTTAAATAAAGAATTTGAAAAAAAAAGAACGTTAAAAGAATTAATTCAAGATGATAAAGGAAGAGATGACGTCTTAAAAGAATGTTACGGTTTGTTATCATGTTTTGAAAATTACTTGGTTATTGATCATGATCACTTTTCAGGCACAGTTTACGGATTGGCGCACGATTATTGCAACAAAAACTTGGCACGTTATAGTAGTAAATTAGCTTGTCCTATCTTTGCCCACAATGCTTCTTTTGATAATCGTATTATGATTGTTGAAGGTTTAAAAAAAATATTAGATGTTCCTTTATATAGCTACGGAGAAAATACTGAGGACAAACCTTTTATCGCTTTTTTAAAGTGTTGCAATATGGAAAATATGTTTGTTATTTCTAAAGGTGTAAACAAATTTAATATTATTTGCATTGGCAAACACATAAAAATTGTAGACACATTGAAAATTTTAAATTGTTCTTTGGATCAAGCGAGCAGTATGTTATCTAAAAAGGCACAAAATCAAATTATTGACAGCATGTTACACTATTTCTTACCTTTTTATCCCCATATTAACCAATTGGTAGACAACGAAGAATTTAAAAATTGTTTCATTAAAAAAACTTTGTTTCCTTATTCGCAAATATCAGATAAACTTTTAAACATTGAATACAAAAATATACCTTCTATTGAAATATTTGCTAAAAACGATTTAATGAAATCAAAAACAATAGAAGACGAAATTAAAAAGATTAAAGATTCTTATGAAACTGTTAGTAAATTATGGAATTTTTTAAATTTAAAAAATTTAAAGTCTTTATTACACATTTATACAGTTTTAGATACTGTGGTTTTGGGTTCTGTAATGATT
>NC_061160.1:54605726-54698226 GCF_022113875.1 Hydra vulgaris
ATTGTTGTTTGACGACATTAGTGCTTTTTGTCTCAAGAGTCAACAATATACTAGCGCATGTTCTAGCGGATCGCATCACGGAGTAGGTACCATTACTGTATTTCATGCAGTACCTTCTAAATCGAGTCAAGCTTGGAATAATTTGGTATCTCATTACAAATGTATTGTTTCTTTTGACAACAACAGCGAAATTGAAAAAATATTTAAAAATGATTTTCCTTCTGCTGGAAAAATGCATCACGTCATTAGCGATTTACTTAACAAAGAAACTTCTAGTCAACACGGACACTTGGCATTATTTAAAAGAAATTGTTCTGTTGCCAGATTAAGAACCCAAATTACCAATTCCAAAGAACAAAAAGTGTTTATACCTGTTGACGCTCAAGGAAAATTAGATTTTGATTACAACGAAATGAGCGTAAACAAAAAAATTGTTACTTTTCAATCGTTTCCTTATGTTAAAGCGCGAAATTGTAAAAACCATTATTATCTTAAATCTCATCACAATCCATTTTGTCAAGAAAAAGAGAAGGAGAACCAACAAACTAACGACGAAGAAGGTAAAAACAATATAAATAGCGAAAAAGAAAATCAAATAAAAAAAAGAAAATGGAGCGAGAGCGAAAGAGCTGCTCTAATGCTTGAAGAAATTAAAAGAAGAAAGAGATATGGATTGTGCGAATCATCAGACGAATTTTCAGATTCTGGAGACGAATCAAACGAATCAGAATGATTGGGACAGCGAAGAACTGTTGCAACTTTTACAAAGCGATTACGAAGCGTGCAATCTCAAAACATCAAAACGAAAAGACATGAGACAAAAATTAGCCGTTCGCAGTCACATTTTTATACCTAAAATGAACAAACGTAAAGATATAGACGAAAACGAAATTAAAATATGGATCAAAGAAATTTCGACTCGATTTAACGCTGTCAAAATGTTAAAATGCGAACTTTTGTCTGATCACGAAAGATTACAAATCAAAAACGCTTTTCAAGATTACGTATGTTTAGAAATTAAATTGTTTGTCAAAGAAATTTTATATCCTTATCCCAAGTTTAACGAAAACGGAAAAATTATTTTAAAAAAAGAAAAAATGAAAGACAAAAACAAAACCATATCGGATTTCGTTTACAATAATTACGACGTTTTAAAAGAATATTTCAACTCTACTCGTTTTAAACTTTATCACGAAATAATAAATTATTACTCTAATAAATTAATTTCATTTGACACGTTACAACCTACAAAAACTGTTATAGATTTGTTAAGACAACAATTTGACATTGATTATTGTCAAAAAGAATTGTATTCTCAAAAAGATTTGTATTATTTTGAAATATGAATAGATATAAACCGTACGATTTTTCTTATACCCCTTTGCTCGCTTTGCGAAAAGTTTTCGCGCAAAATGCTTACAACACTGACGTCTACAAAAAAACTAGATTGGAAATGGAAAAAGAAACTGAAGAAAAAGAAACAGAAACTGTTCCGCAAAGTTCTGGCATGCCAGAAACAACAATGAAATCTGACATTTCTCATTTGATCGAAAGATACGATTTACCCTCTTCCCTTATCTATGCCGATCCGATAAATGCAGAAGCGCAAATCGAAGGCGAATTACGATTTCAACAAGAATTAAATAATTTATTACCTATTGAAACACAGCTGAACGGTGATTTGACAACATCGCTAATTCAAGATCAAGAAAAATGGAAAACTTATCTCAACGTAGGAGGTGACGCTTACGCTTTTAGCAAATTAATCGGACAAAACAAATACAACGAATTTAACGCTCAAGTTGATCAAAGAACCATTAGCGAAACTTTAAGAACCATGAGAAATATAAAAAAATATGTTCCTCAAGAAGAAAACAATTCTCTTAATCCTATGCCTCCTAATTCTGTACAATCAAGTTTAAATAATTTATCACAAAAAACTACTTTAAATACTGTTCAACCTACTAACAAAAAAGTTTATCTTTTAACTCCTCTTAATCGATTTTTAACTTTTTACGAAAAACCTAACGACGCAGAAGTAACCAAACTCATGGCAAATTTAGCTAGATCAAACATGGCTAAATTAGCTCGCAATTTATTAGACATGTGTAAAAATCAAGTCAATCACTCCTTTGGATCGAATCAAATTTCTTTACGCGTTTATAAACCTAGAGGTGAAGAAGCGACATTAAACAATTTAAAAATATATATTCAATTTATGAATAACGTAGTAGACGTTGAAGAATCATTAGCTAGCATTATTAACAACGTTAACGCAACTTCTTACGAAATCATTAATGATCCTAAACAATATTCTTATTACGCTAACGAATTTTTAACTTTACTTGCTTCACCTCAAAGCGTAGGCAGTTTAAGAATGGTTGCAGATTATTATCAAATTAAACATCTTACTTTTGCTAAATTGTGGAATTATTTAAAAAAATATAACATACCTTTTAGAAACGAAAACAAATTGACGGCAGAAAGCGCGTATCAAGAAACCTTTTCAAGTCGTCCTTATACTGTAATAACTTCAGCCTTTTTTGAAAGCGATTCATTAGTAGACAAAAGTTTTTCGGGTAATATTGCTTTTGATCTTTTATCTGAAACAAAAAAAGTTGTCAACTCGTGGTTAATACAATACACAGAACAATTTAAAGGTTACAACTTTAACATTTTAACCGATTACATCAAATCTAACAGCGTTTACATGCTCGACAAAAATATTTATAATTTAATGATTAACAATTACAACGAAAACGCGATGCAAAGTATATCGATCGGTGAACACATGTTATACCTTACATTTAAAACGTTTTTTGCAAATCCGCCTTCTTTACCATATAGAGATGTAGACGACGTAGTACAATTACAAGACAACTTAGTAACCGCTTGCATACAAGCAAACATGCAAGATTTTTTAGAACAAATTAAAAGCAATTCGAATCAATTTTATAATACAGAAATCAACGTTAAACAAAAAACAATCATCGAAATGATGATGATAATGGGTTCTTTATACAGTTCTCAACTCTTTCGATTGGATACTATTTTATCAGCATATAAAAAATGTTTTGAAATTCAATCTAATAATTCAAACGAAATTAAAAATTTTGCATTAATTTTAAAATCAGTCACTTCATTAAAGACAAATAATTTGTTTGTGCATCCAAAAGTTGATATCAACCTTTCTCCTGTAAAAAAATCTTTTTTTTCAAAAAAATCTGTATTACCTACTCCCGAATCTTTAGTTGATACACCTCAATCTAGTTTTAAAGATAAACCTTGGTTAGAATCTACTCCAAAAGAAGACTCTTGGTTGTATAAAGAAGAAAAACCTGTCGGTGCTACCGCTTTACCTACTGAAGAAAAACCTGTCAGCGCTACCGCTTTACCTACTGAAGCTACGCCAATTACTAGTAAAGAAATAAAACCTAAACGTTTAGAAAAAAAATATCCAACAAGAAAAAAAGCTAAAGATCTTTAAAAAAAATGGAAGACGCATTAAGAGATAAAATAGATCGTCTTATCGAAATTCAACTTGACGATTTATCCAGTCGATTATTTGGCTTGACCAACTTGACAAAAATTAAAAAAATAATGTCGCAATTTAACACTTTGAAAAAAAATGTCAGCGATTTCAAATTTTATGAAAAACTTAAAACAATTTTAGAAAATTCAGTTTTTGCTAAATGGGACGGTATGATAACTGCTTGGTCGCATCAAACACTTCTTTTAAAAAAAACTGCTAACGCAAACGTTAAAAAACAAGCGCCGAGAAAACCATACGTTTACGAAACGCATCGGTTTTCTTACGAAAAACCTCATCAGTATTTTCAAGCCGATTTGGCAGACATGGAGAGTTTTAATTTTAATCCTGGTTATCGTCCTGATTATTGTTTAGTCGTAGTTGACGGTGTGTCGGGTAAAGTGTATTTGAGAGTAATGAAAAAAAAAACTGCAGAAAAAACAGTCAGCAGTTTTAGACACATTTTTAAAGACATTAAACGAGACGACAACAAAAGTTTTATATATTTGCAAACAGACGAAGGTACAGAATTTTTTAATTCAAAAATGAAAGAATGGTGCGAAACCGAAAACGTACATCACTTTCATTCTAAAAATTACGGAAAAGCCTACCTAGCTGAATCGGTCATTGGACGTTTAAAACTGTTATATCAAAAATTAAGAGATAAAGGTCAATTAAAAAAATATAATTGGAGTTATTACATTGAAGAAATCGAACAAAAACTAAACGAGAAAGAAAAAACATCCAGCGGTATAAGTCCTGAAGAATTGGATGCCGATGACAATAAAGGTAAAGCTCTGCGTATGATTGATCAATACGTAAGCAACAAAAAACGTAAACATGACTTTACATCCAACATGTTGCATCGCGTAGAAAAAGAACACACAAATCAAAAATTAAAAATATTAAAACCTTTATCTGTTGGAACAGAATGTTATTTAAGAAAATACAAAAAAGATGCTAAAGATACTTTTAGCAAATCGAGTACACGAAACCGTCCGTATTGGGACACAACAAAACGTGTCATCATCATGAAAGTCAGCAAACGCACAAACCCTTCAGTGCAAGGTTATTTACCGGTTCATATTTACAAAGTAGGACAAGTTGGCGATTTAAATACAACGTATAAAGTCAAGAGAGAAGATTTGTTACCTATTAACGAAGAAGATAAAAACATTTATTTTAAAAACTTTAACGAATACGTAGACACTTTTTATAAACCTTTAAAGAAATCTTTGCAAAAAAAAATTATTGTAAAAAAAAATGAATAATTTAGTATTTGATGATGTTTTAGATGTAAGTAAATATGATTGTAGTACGTATTTTTTTAGCGAAATTAAAAGTAAAGAGCAAGAAAATGATCATTATAACGTTTTGAACGATTTTAGTTTACCCTTATCTACTAACGATCTAGATAAACCTTTTTTTAAAAATAATACTATTATGCATTTATCATCTATGGACGTTCCAACTAGTTTAACGCGCATAGACGAAAACGTTTCGTTAACAGAAAACAGCTACGGAACAAGAATGGAAACAAAACCTTCTATAAAACAAATGATGACAGATATTCAAAACGACACGATATCTAATCCTAATCGAAAAATTCCTTTTTATCTTGTAACTAAAAAAGTTATTTTGTATACCGATTATGCTCTTTTGCCAGGAGACGCGTTTCAAAATTATGACCTATTAAGAGTTGAGCATATGGACGCAGTTCATTTGGAATTCATGTGCTCGGTTTCTGGTCGTGCTAAACTATTTGGTACAACGTCTCCGAGTCCGTTGCAAGACGATTTTTTAATCAGACGATTAGAGCTTTTTAATACGAGTTTAAATAGAAGATTGACTTTTGCAGATTTTTTTTCAAATTATCAAAACAAAAGTAGTAATATTACAAATCAAAAATGTTTCAATTTAAAATATTTATTTGACACCAACACACATTTACGTTATGTTACTAATAACGAAAATACTATCATTTCAAAATTAAGTATAGAACCAAACGGAAATGTTAAACAATATATACAAAATTATTCTTACATTAATGCACCGAATTATAATTTTGTATGGTATTTTAAAAAAAAAACTAACGAAAACTTAAACAACCCTTCTAATCTTTATCCTATAAGGTCTAGCATCTCTACTAATTCAAACGAACGAGGATTATCTTATTTTGGTTTTTTTTCAAACCGAACAAATGCACCACAATACGTAGTACAAGATTTTACATCGTTAATACAATATGATTATTTATCTTTTAAATCAAGATATGATAACTTGTACAACTTTGCATTATCTACTCAAACGAGCAAAAATTTTATGATTTACGTAAAACATCCACAAGTAGCACCAGGAGATATAGCTAATCTTACTCCCGAAAGAGCTGTTATTTTAAGTAATACAGAAGAAACTTTTGTTCGTCCTTTTATTCATATCATGGTAACACCTAAATACGGAGGAGCTCTTGTTCCAGACACACGCGATGCTAATATTTTAAGTGTCGATTTAGATGTTTATGTTAATAACTTATTACCTAGCTCAGAAAGTGTAAAAACATCCAAAATGAAACACATTGTTCCTTGGCAAATTGCCTTTTTTTTATTAAAAATAATGACTAACACAAACACAATAAAATCTGAGGGTAACATATACAATATAGAAACTGATCTTAACGAAATTCCAATTCAAATTAACGCTTTATGGAAAATTTGGAACGACCAAGTTAACGTTAAAGACGCTAACAACAACTATACAGAAGAAAAAATGTCATTGACTCGTTTTATAGACATTTTAAAAAACGCTTTTGGTAATATTGCTACAAAACTTTTCTACATCTCTCCATCGGCTATAGGTATAGAACCTACAGAATTATATGCTTGCTTTTATCAAATCTTTTTTCCAAAAACAAGTCAAAGAAAATATTATCGATTTACTTTACAAAACATACCACTAGCTTCTTTACCTATACCTTTTTTTAACGTCGACCAAATCATATGGCCTGAACGTGAATTAAAAATGATGGATATTTTTACAGAAAGTATAAATTACAACTTGTCAAACAATTTACTTAATTTAAAGTTAAATAATCTTACTTTTAACGAATTTATTTATGAAGGTACTAATATCTACTCATATCAAAAATTCCTCAATCAATACAATTTTTCATCCATTCCTAACGATTATTATAAAAATTATTATACTTTTTGGAGTTTACCTTCATTTGAACAAAATACACACGAAATCAATTTAAAATCACCATTACAAATTTCTAAAGCAATAATTGCTTCAACAAATTATTTTGAAATGAAAGGTAACCAAATTTCACCGTATCATGCTCAATTTGGTTCACTCAACACTTTTACTACATCTCCTTCTAATTTACCCGAAGATATTTATAAAATTATAACGGTAGATTTGACATTGATTGCTAAATACAATTCAGAAACATTTATTGAAGTTTTGATGTACTGTGAACAAACTAAATCTATTTTTTCTCCAACTTTAAAAGTACCTCTTGTTACTACGGCATCTTTTGAAAGAGCTACTACACCTAGTTATAAAACGTGGTTAAACGGATCAAAATCTATATTGCAAGGTAACAACATTAACGAATTGGTATTTTATTGCACTTCGCTCAACGGACAACTTATTTATCAAAAAAAAAGTGACGGTACTATCATAAATTCTTGGTCTAATAGTTTACCATTAAAAAATATTATTTTAAAAATGTATCAACCCATTAGAAACAATCCTGTACCTTATACATTGCTATTACAAAGAGATCAATACAGTTTGACAAACGAAATAAATCCGTTTAACATAGAAATAGATCAAAATATGGTTTATACCATGGCTCAAGATTTTAAAATTCAAAAAAGAAAGCTTGCTTTTTTAAGATGTACTTTGATGCAAATAAGTAACTTTAATAATTCTGTATCTAATTTTCCTACTACTACCGACAACCTTATATTTATTAAATGCGATCAAGCTACCAATTGTGGAATGTACATGAACAGAAGATATGAAACGGGTATTGTTTCTTATTTTAATTTGTCAGATTATAACAATGCTACTCAAGTAACAGTCAATATCGATTTTACTAAAAATCGCAAAACAGAAATACAAGGACAATTAACAACGTTTGATATTGTTGACGTAGAAGATTGGAAAAAAACCAAATGGTCTTTTTTGAACGCTAATAAAGAACCGCTCAAATTTAACAATTTAAGTACTACTGTTTTTTTTAATCCTACTTTTAAAATACAAATGGTACCATTTTATAATTAGTTTTAAAAAAAATGTTAAAAGGAATGGATCGATTTGATTGTAATTGTCTTTGTTGTAATAAAACAAAGTTTTACAAGATAAAAAAACAAATGGAAAAAATGAATGAGGATGTTCAATCACAAATACAATCGATGCAATACGAAACGTTCAAGTTAAGAGAAACGATTAAAAATCAAAAAGAAGAAATACAAAGGATTTCTAATGAACTGCTTTAAAAAAACAGACAACTAGAATTAACGTTATGAAAATAAAGAACTTGACCTTTTACATTTCTATAAAATAAAGTGTTTTAATTTGTTTACTATAATTTTTGTTATAAAAAGATTTTTTTTCAAAAAATAATAAAGTATAAAAAAAATGTCTCTTTTTCGAGCAAGAGGAAGATATGAAAAAAATTTAATAAACGAGAAAATACCTGAATTAATGAATCCACAAAATAGTGAAATCAATGAAATTCAAAACAAATTTTATAATCTTCAAAATCAAATGTCTCATTTTTCAACTAAAGCAGACGTTCTTCGCGTCAAATCAGAACTGGATGAAAAATGCGAGCAATTAAAAAAATTAAAACAACAACAACAACAGCAAAATATACAAAATACTTACGAAGAAAAACCTAGAAAAAATGTTATAAAAAAAAACGAAACTGAAAAACCAAAACGTAAAAAAGTAAAATATTCAGAAGAAGAAAGTGAAAGTTCTGAAGAAGAATATGTTGAAAAAAAACCATCAAAAAATAAAGTTACGTTAACTTCACACGTTTGCGCGCAATGTTTTCAAGAAGTTAAAGCTGTAGACGCTATTCACGGTTTGTGCAGAAACTGTATTATACAACAAAAAGCTATTTTATCCAGTCCTTTTATGCAAAATAACATTGAAAAAAAAAGCAAAAAACAAAAATTGAATAAAAAAAGTTTAATTGAACTTGGTTACACGCGTGCTTTAAAAGACGTTAAAAACAAAAAAATACCATTTAAAAAAAATACTTCTGACTCGGAAGATGAATAAATAGAATTAAAAAAAGTATTAAAACAAAAAATTTTATTCTTATTTTATTTTTCAAAGAAAAAAAAAATTATATCAAGATGGGTTCTTTGGCAAAATATATGAGAGCGGGTGACGGTAACCGTTATACGCCTAACCATAACGGTCCCGTTACCATTGATGACGTTTTACAAAAAGCAGAAGACGAAAATCGTCTTTTGCAAGAAGCGACAAGCGGTAACCTTACTTTAGAAATGAAATCAGCATTAAACGAAAAATATCCTGGTTTTATGACTGCTGTAGCTCAAGATGAAATTATCAAAACCGATTATCAAAAATTTACACCTGATTTAACTTCAGATTTAAAAAGTTTGATTACGTATACTATGAAATTTAATGAATGGACAATACCGGAAGATTATATTTATGAATTTGATGTTCATTTATTTAAAAACATAAACACAAAAACAAGATTTAATACAACACCAAATAACGCAGATGTTGCATTATTAGAAAAAATTTCATTAGTCGAAAATTTTGTTTTTCATTTAAACAAATTTATAAGAGTATATCCAAATTATCAAAAAAATAACTCTATGCCTGCTAATAACGTTATAAATAATCGAGCGTACCAACGATTCAAAACAATGTTTGTTAAAAAAAGTTATATGAAAGCATATAGAGAGCACATGCTTAATCATAATTTAGCAATGACAGAAAAAACAAATAACAGAGCAAGTTGGGATGAAACAAATAATCTTATGAAATCTAACGATCCTAATGCAATCATAAGAGCATTAAATGTTAACGCAGCACCTGCAGCTGAGTATCAAACATTTTTAAAAGATACTCATAATGCTTTGATGAACGGAGAAAAAGGTTTTCGTTTTAGAGTACCCTTATTTTTGTTATGTGAATTTTTTCAAATTAAAAGTTATTACGGAAAAGGTAAAGAATTAAAAATTGAATTTACTGTTGAACAAGATACTAATCAACTTTTAGAATATATAAGACCTATAACGGATGCTCAAATAGAATCTTTAGCTAATGTTGGATTAGAAATTAGAAATCCTGTAATTTGGGTCAATACTTACCGAATTAATGCCAGTTTACCTTTAGAAAAATCTTTATACATAAACAGTTTACCAGACCAACCTTATACTATAGCTCGTTTTGCTCATTACGAACAAGTTATAACTAACGTAGAAGGTACAGATACCGTTACCATAAGCTTAGGAAATATAAAAACATCTGACATGGTACCTCATTGTGTTTTGTTTTCTGTTCAATCAAAAAAAGAAAGCGATCATCTTACCAAATCTTCTATGACACCTGCTGAAATAGCTTGCACTATGATTAAAAAAATTACTTTTCATAATTTTAGAAGAACTTTTGTCAATTCTTCAGGTGACACTTATGTAATTGATTTAGAAAACAAACCAGAAGATCAACAATTATGTTATCGTAGTTATGTTTCTTGGTGTAAAGGAAATACTCCTTCTACTCTTAGTATTAATAATTTTGCAGATTTTTATACCTATGACGACGACAGTTTTATTAGAAACCCCAAGGATTATTTCAGTAAAACGCAAAATTTAACTGAACCTTTAGCAATTGACACCACTAGCGATTATAATTATGTTAACGACAAACCACCGGCAACCATTCAAGGAAACAATTCCTTACAAATTACCGTTGATTTTGTTACCAATTTTAAAGGTATCATAACTCTGTACCTTCAACTTGCGGCACAACTGGTTCAAACTGGAACAGGAGAAGACGAAAATTACACATATTTTCCTTTCAAATTTAAATCATCATAACACCTTTTACAACATTTTTGTTTTAGTTAAATTAACCATGTTTTAATTGTATTTTTTTATGCACGCACGACTATTTAATTTGAAAAAAATATAAAAAAAAAACATTTATATTTGTTCTTTCTCAAAATTAATTGTATGGCGCGAAGACGGTATCGTAAAAGAAGAGGTCGCAAACATCGAGGTAAAGGAAAAATTATAACAAGAGTTAAAAATCTTGCCAGACGTTTACTTAGATCAGACGTGGGAGGTTTAGCGTTAGATTATTTGCAAAAACAACGTAATGTATAGATTGTGTAGAAAAAAAATTCATAAAAGACGAGGAAAAGGAAGAGTTTATTTACCTCCGTTAAAAGGCGCCGGTAGAAGGAAACGAATACGCGGTAAATTTCTTCCGATATTAGGCGCTTTATTGGGTGGCAGTTTACTATCTTCTATAATACGTTAAAAAATTATTTTTAAAATGCGTAAAAGACTAAAAGGAAAAAGACATAAAAAACGTTTCAAAAGACGTTACAAAAAACGAATGCGTGGAAAATTTTTAGGAGCAATAGGTGCAATTGCTTCAAAACTTTTACCAAGACTTTTACCTGTTATAGGAAGAGCCGCTTTAGGTGGCGCAGTTTCAGGAGGAATATCTTATGGGATTAATCGAGCTGGAAAATAAAAACATTGTATTGTATCATTTTAATTTATTAAATATTGTATTACAACCGTATACATGCTCGTGTTTTAAGTTAAATTTTTCGTAACCCTTATAATAATTAATAAAATTTTCCAAGCGTTTTAATAATACAACTAAACGTTTGTTATGTATATCAAATTTCCATATGATAAACGATTCCAAACTCGACTGTTTCTCTTTATAACCCGGAGTATCAATAACAATAATATAAAAATATTTTTTTCGTATACACGTTAATATAAAACAAAATTCATAAAGTACTTTTAAATTTGTAAAGTTTATAATTTCTACAATACAATCTAACTTGTCCATCATTTCCTCGATTGATTTATATTTTCTTTTGTCAGTATTATTTAATACTTCTCTACAAATCTTCTCCAATTCATAAAGGTTCATATTCATTTATTTTGACTAATAGCACACAAACAATATATTGTAGTGTTCCAAAAAGAAAGAATAATATCATTAATAATGTCAGCAACGTAAACACCAAAACCATTAACAAAAAATTTGCAATCTTTCCAGAAACGAGTAACAACAATTTTGCTATCTTTTCCAATTTTGTATAATTATATAATTTTATCGCATTAAGTTTAACAAAGTTTCCAACACATTGAAAAAACTTGCATATTTGTATACCACTTTTTTTAATAAAATTAAATACTTCCATTTAAAATGCAAAAAGAACTTCTATTATTGTAAAAACAAATATAACAGCTTTAACGAACTTCCCAACTATGTATTTGATTTCCATGTGAATCGTACATATACGGATTTGGTTTTGGTTTTTCTGAATTGTACGGTTTTACAACTGCAACAAGTTTTGGTTTATCGAACTGTTGTAATGGTTTGTTCTTTGATTCCATCTGTATAAAATTAAAAAACATTTGCTTTTTTATATATTTTTTTTATAACGCTAGATTAACTTTAAACAAAAAAAAATTTAATCTTTTTTATTTTAAAACATTATCGGATTATAACGTTATGACGTTATCGGATTATGACGTTAGTTATGACGAAGGTCGGGATGGAAGGTTGGGAGGAAAGTGAGTAAATCCTATATAGGTATATCATCAGGTGTCACAGGGATGTGAGGTCAGATGGGTGGCAGTCGTGCATTAGAAGGTGCATTTCAATTACAGCTGCAACAATTATCACGCTTACTTTATATGCTGTGAGTGATACCTGGCCAGAAAACAGCGACTTGAGCTCTGGCTGTCATTCCCGATACTCCTTGGTGGGCTGAGTACAGTACGTCCAATATCTCTTTCCGTATAGCAGGTGGGATTACAATTCCGTAGAGTAGGTGGGATTACGTTGTATATTATAACCCCGTCGGACACCATCAAGTCATTGCGGTATTCCCAGAACGGTAAAAGATTTGGTATGAAGTTATTCTTGTTTTTGGGAAACCGTTTTCTATTGCTAACATTAATGCTTTAAAATTGGTATCCTTTTCTGTCTCTGCTTTGACACTATCCCATGTTACTGCAATCATTTTATCTATGTCGTTTCGTATCGAGGCTATTATTAGTGATTCTGTGTTGTCAAAATCGGTATTTTGATTGCAAGTGGCTAAATTGACAAGTTCCTTTGTGTTCTCTGCAGGATAACGAGAAGTAGCATCTGCTGCCAGGTTTGTTTTTCTTGGTTGATGTTGGATGGTAAATTTCCATGGCAAAGTTCTCTGTTTTAGTCGGAAAAGTCGTGTGTTAGCAATTTCATCTAAGGTCCTATCTCCTAATAATTTGACGAATGGTTTATGATCAGTTACTACCATAAGGTTATCACAACCTTGTATGAAATATTTAGTCTGCTCCAGACTCCATGCCACTCCTAGCATTTCGCCCTCAACTGGTGCATACCGTTGTTTATAGCAGATGATAGGAATCTGGACCCTGCTAGGGTTATTTTCCATCCGTCTATACAGCAATTTTGGGAGTCCGATTTATATTCACAATGTTTTTGGCTTAGGTAATATCCTATCCCCAATTTTGACCAGTCGCATCTTAAACAGGTCTTCTTGGTAATATCAAATATTTGGACTCCATCTTTAATTGCGTTGATGATTTTTTCCTTTGACACGTTGAAGAAATTGTTGAGTTCGTCCGACCAATAAAATTTTGATTTGGGGCTAAGCAGAACTCTAAATGAGTCCATAGTTTCTCGAAGTTGAGCGTAATGTAATACTTGGGTCACTAAGCCGAACAAAGATCGGATGTCTGTTGTTGAGGATGGTGTTGGAAATGATCTAATGGCGTCGATATATTTAGGTAGTGGTTCAACTCCATTTTCAGATATTCTGAAACCTGCAAAACCCACTATTCTTTTAGCAAATTTGAATTTTTGTGGGTTCAAAACGATCCCAGCTTTACCAACAAGCTCAAGAAATTCGATTGTCCGCCACCAATGTTTGACTAGGTCGTCATCGTAGTGGATGGTGTCGTCTACACATCTTTGTTTGCCAATAAAGTCTGCTAAAATTTTGTCAAAACGTCTGTTGCAGCCATCCCCACTAGATACAAAACCTTGAGGAGCTCGGATGTATCTGTAGCGCCCAAAAGGAGTAATGAAGGTGGTAAGATTCCTGTCTTCAACCCGTATCGGAATGCTATGATAACCATTCCATGCGTCGGTTACAGTTTTCCATGAATTTCTTGGGACTGAACGAGCTAGTTGGAAAGACGATTTCATTGCATGAGTTTCTCTGTAGCAGTACTTGTTTAAAGGAGATAGATCAACAGTGCGACGAGGTCCACCGTCATGCTTACGTGTGATAACCATTCTATGACACTATGTTGTAGGTTCTCCTAGAGGTACCTTTTCAATAACTCCAAGAGTTTCATCACGAATTAAATTCTTTTACACCTGGTCTTGCCAATGGATTGGTATGGTGGCTGGAGTAAATGCTGCAACTGGTGTGGCATTTTCTTGAACTAAAATACTAATTGGAGGTCCCTCCATATCAGATAAAATCTGGTGTGTACATGTGTTGAATGTTGAAGCAGAGTATCACTCAAGGAGCCAAGCTTTCATCCGTTCGTTGTTTTCGAGACAGCAGACAAATGGAAGTTTGGTGTGTGCACCTGCTGGGAGACTTCTTTTGAGGCAATTGCACATGTGTGAGGTATTATTTTCACTGGATGTTTTGTCCCTATAGTTTGGGGGCCTTAGTTAATAGCTCCGTAGAGAGCACTGCCTATCTCTAGAAAGTCCTTAGAAATGATACCCAGTTGGGTCATTGCTTCTTTAGATAGATAGAATCCGTTTGCGTCTGGACTTATGTAAACCATTACTGCACATTCAACTTTGTAACCATTAGATTGTCGTCCTTCAAGACGTTAAAGAATTGCACCATCTATACGAAATTGGGTTTTATTTGCGGCCGACATGCTATGTTTCACAGGTATTAAATTGTTTGAATTAAAGCCTGCACTGTCAAACCCTTTCCTAGACCATAAGCAGGACTGTGCACCGGTATCTGTAATAACTTGTATATATTTTGGTATAATGGGAGGAAATGGAATACCGAATGCGACATAGTCTGATTTGTTAGTAGTCACACGCAGCTGAATTGTAGGATGAACAAGCAATTGAGCTGTGGCCCATCCATCATGGGTAAATATGTATACATGTATACATGTATACAAATGTGAAACGACCCTGCACAGGAATAGACTATTATAATGGTTTATTCCTGTGCAGGGTCGTTTCACATTTGTCTTCATTTGTGATCTCATTTTTTTATTTGAATGCTCAATTGCACTTAACTTTAACACAAGTCCGCCTGCCTCAGCATCTTTGGTTGCATTTGATTTCTTATCATTTGGGATGAGAGATTGAGAGATGAGAAGTGAGAGATCTGAGCTTCTTCCAACAGTCTAGACACAGCTTGTGGGGTTTTTTGGTCCATCCTCTGGATGTTTCTGTAAATAAACTGTAAGATTCTGAGCAATCTGGACATTTGGCTGTTATATTGGTCCCTTTACTGCTCTGTGTAATGCTCTTGTTTTGTTTCCTGAAAGTCGATACACTTGCTGTTGTTGAACTACAGCTAAGTGCACTTCGTGCCATTTCCTTACCCTCTATAAAAGCAATGATGTCTGTGACTGAGGCTGTGTCAAGGGAGACCCATCCAAGTACATCTTTGCGGATGTCAGTGTCTGATAGTCCAGCAACAATAATGTCTCGTATGATGACATCGGTAAAATCAACAGTTGTTTGTGGGTGGCAGTGGCATTAAACAGAGTAGTTGCAAGTAGCAGCCTTGCCCTTCAGTTTTGCATAAAATGACCGAATACTTTCGTTGTGTCCCTGTCTCATTTGAAGGAGTTCTGCTCTTCTGACGCTAGTGGCTACTGGGATAACAGCTAGTTTTTTCATTGCTTTTAGAAATGCCTCATCGTTTTCATTAATTATCATGGGATTTTCTTTCAGGAGTTGATGTCCAAGGTCGTCCTCACAACACTGAAACAGCTGTGCTGTCATCTCTTCTTGTCTGATGTCTGTACATCTCTTAAACAATGTCTAGCGACTAATAAAGTTTGCCCACTCTTCTTCTGAGATACCCTGACCAATGTGGGGGCGATCCATTTTAGGTGCCTTGTGTTTTGAGAAGGCTGAATGAATGTCAATCGAGTTTGGAGGATGGTGAAGCTGGTGACTGTTAAATAATGCAATTGCAATTGCTTCGCTGGGATCTTCAATGACGACATTGCATCCTGGGGCTTGGCAAGGTAAGCTTATTGTGGACATAATGTATGAAAGAAAAAGGTTAGCAAAATCCTACCTTTTGTGTATACATTAACAACTTCAAATGAATATGTAAGTGAATTACAATTTTAACCACTGACAAGAAGTTTTTATCTTTGAAACACCAGTGTTTCTTTAAAGTTCCATAGAATGCACAAGAAACTAACATAAACAAAAGTTAGTTGTTGTTCTCAATTATAATTTTATCTTATACAATGTTAGTTTCTAAATGAAATAGCAATAAGTCTAAACAACAACAATATAAAACAATATAAAAACAATATAAAAACCAGAAATGACTAATGTCACTATTTCTACAAGTTTACTTAACTTGATTCTTTGTGATATTATTGTAAATTGCACTTTAGAAGAAGCACCTAAAATCCGAGTTTTGTTAGGTGTGTAAACTTTTACATCAATAGCAGTACCTTTAGAAGGTTTTTTATTGGAATATACACTGAATTAATTTTAAATCATTAGTGTTTGATTCTATCTTGTTTTAAAAGCTTAACAGTTTATTGCTTTTTTGTAAATGAGGTTAAAAAAAAATAGGTTGTCTTTGGCCCACTACATAGGGTGACATTGGCCCGGGTCTAAAGTTAACCCATGTATTAGTGTAAACCTTTTTTAGTGATTATTTATAGATATTATGGTAGTTACTATGTTGCAATGAAAAATTTTGTAGTAGTAATGCAATAGAAAATCAGTTTAACAGTTTGTATTAGTAAATCAGTATAAAATTATAGTGAAATTTGTTTAGTTCTTAGTTTAAATATGCCACAAAATTACAAGCCAAATCGTGGAAGAAGAAAATATGTTACTTATACTTTAGAACAGTTGAACAATGCATTAAAAGATTTAAAGAATTGTTTAATTTCTCAAAGACAAGCAGCTTTGCAATATGATATACCAAGATCAACATTATAAAATAAAAATAAAACAGACATATCCTAAAAAGTATGGTGGTCAGCAAATAATTACATCAAAAGAAGAAGACATGTTGAAGGCATATGCATTAAAATCGTTTGAGTTTGGTTTTCCTGTTGATAAATATGATTTAAGATGTATAGTAAAAGGGTATTTAGAGAAAAAAGGGGTCATTATACCTCAGTTCAAAATTAATTTTCCAAGTGGCAATTGGATTCGATCTTTTTTAAAAAGAAATCCAGAACTCACAGTAAAATTTGCAAGCAACATAAAGCGAAAAAGAGCAGAAATAGGAACGACTGTGATTGATAACTACTTTATAAATCTATCAAATGAAATAAGTAATGTATCACCTGATAATATATGGAATTATGATGAATCCAATCTCAGTAATAATCCAGGTAAAAAAAAAAAAAATAACAAAGCGTGGATGTAAGCATTCTGAACGCATCAATAATTCTACAAAAACCTCATTCTCTGTAATGTTTTGATGCAATGCTAATGGTGAATTATTTATGTTGTTTACAAAGTTGAGTCGTTATGGAATACATGAATGGAACATGGATCACCAAAAGCACGTTATAACAGATCAAAAAATGGTTGGTTTGACTCAACATGTTTTGAGGACTGGTTTTTCTCTTTACTTCTTCTAAGACTTTCTTCTTACTTCAAGACCTACTTCTTCCAAGACTAAGGCTCAAGGTAGAAGTGTCATTATAGGTGATAATTATCTTTACATTTGAGCATTGCAGTACTGGATGCATGTCAAAGCAATAACATAGGGTTTGTGGCATCACCAGCAAACTCAAAACACATCTCATGCAGCCATTAGATGTTGCCTACTTTAGACCTATGAAGATTAACTGGCGCAAAATATTATGTGAATGGAAGGAGCAAGGAAAAGAAAGGAGAGTTGCTTGTCTTCCTAAAGATGAATTTCCTAAACTTTTAGACCGTTTAATTATCAACTTAAATGAACATGGGATTGATAACTTTTGAGCTGGTTTTCGCAAACTGGAATTTTTCCATTAGACAAGCCTCAAGTGCTTTCACGACTACCATGTTGTAATGAAGGTTTAGATTCAACTACTGATTTAGTAAGCCAATCATTTTTAGATCAATTATGTAAGTCACTGGATGATCCCTCAGATGGTTCTAAAAAACCAAAGCGACGTAAAGTGTGTGGTGTCCCAGGTAAAAACTTATGTTCAACAGATATATCATCTTGTGTTATAAATGAAAATATTAGATTAAATTCAAATAATTTAGATACACCTATCAGTATTATAAATACAATTGAGACCAACAACATTGACTTTGCTGGCCCAAGTACAAATACTGGAACTACTGAGATTTCTAATCTAATTTTTGCATATGTAAGTTTAGTTGTAAAAAGTCATACAGAATCTTTAGATCATTCGGCATTAGGCAAAAGAACTTTCAAAATATTGATAAAACAAAAAATGTTTGTAAAAAGGAGAAACTATTAAATCTAGTAAGAATTGTTATGTAATTGTTAAATGCAACGGAGAGTTAAATCCTGGACAGGTTTGTTTATTTTGAGTTATTTATATTTAGCTAATCAATTAGTATACTTTATAACTAATTAATTTAATAACTAATATTATTTCATGAAACTACTGAAAAATTTTAAAAGAACTTTCGAAATTTTTTTTTCTGCAGTTGAAAAAATTAAGAAAAAATGGAGCAGAAATTACTATTATGAAAAAAAATGGACATAACTGGAAATGGTCACTACCAGCAGAGCAACTTTTTCTTCCCCAGTGTGAAATAGTCGATTTTATTGAGGAACCAAAGAAAATTTCGAAATAAGGAATTTATTTAGTTCCAGAACTTTTTCACTTAACTTTTTAAAACATTAACATTGTCATTTTTGTTTACTTTATACCTAAACTGTTTTGTTTACTTGGTACCTATACTTGTTGAGTTTGTACTTATATTTAATTTACTGTATACAAGAACTTTGTTTCTAAATCTTTTTTTGTCACTTTATTTTTGTAAATTTATTTTCTTTGCCTAAATATTGTTGTTTTTATTGTTGTTTTGCTTCCTTTAGTTCCTTTTTACAGGGTTGGGCCAAAGTCACCCTAACACATACTTTACGCGACTTTGGCCCACCATTTAAACCACCCAAAAGATATTTTAGGTAAATAATTTTCAAATGGGAGACAAATAGTTCTTACTGTTTTTTCTATGCATATCTAAAAGTACTTAGTGTTTGAGGAAATAACTTTTGTGGCTTTCATGCAATAGAAATTAAGATGCAAAATGGGCCAAAGCCACCAAAGATATACAACAATCTTACGGTGTTTTGGCAGTTGTGAAGACAAAAATAAAGATTAATAGATAAATATTTAAAAATATATAAAACATACACCTAAACAGTACCTAAACAGTACTTACAATAATAAAAAAATAATAATAAAAATAAAAATAAAAAAAAATTATTTTATAAACACTATATGAAGGAAGATATACAACAAATATATCACCAAACAAAAACTTATAAAACAAAAATTTGATTACAAAATAAAAAGTATGCATACAACAATGTTAGGCCTCAGAATGGAAAAAAAAACATCAATGCTGATTTGTAAACATAATTTGTGTATTACTGCGTTTTTCATCTATTACTGCGTTCTTCATCTATTACTGCGTTCTTCATCTATTACTGCGTTCTTCATCTATAATTGCGTTCTTCATCTATTATTGCGTTCTTCATCTATTATTGCAATCTACACCTATTACTGCGATCTGCATCTATTACTCAAATCTGTAATTAGAATTGAAACATAAATTCCTAATTTTTGAATATTTTTACCATAATATCCAACAAATTGTACAAGTTGTAATAATGTTTAGATTAACAACATGAATTGCGCAATATTGCGCAAAGCGTTAAAAATAAATCTGACGTTTTAGCATTTGATTTGAACTGAGATTTGAAACAAAAAAAAACTGTCTTACTAATTTTTGAAAAGTTCACTAATCCTATCCATCCCATGTTTAAATAGTAAAATAAGTTTAGCTTAAAAGAGTTCAAATGACGAAAAGATTAACTAACTTTTTTTATTTCAGTAATAATTTTATTTCAGTAGTTAACATTTTTCTCGCAGGACCGAACTATAACGAAACAGAAAAAAGATTTTTTTTTTTTTTTTTTAATAAATACTTCAAGATATAATCATAACAAAGATTTTGATTTGATTTGATTACGCCTCTTTTTTCTCATATAAAATGTCAGTAACTTCTTTTGGAAGAATATATTTTTTAATTTAAAGATCTTGTAACTTGAAATTAATTATAAGTTCATTACCTTTAATTAAAAGATCTTTAAATTAAAAAATATATTTCTCCAAAAGAAGTTACTAAAAGAAGTTAAGTAAATAAAAGCAACGACGAAAATGACGATGATATATATGATATGTAACCCAATTTATTGGGTTTGATTAGCCTGGGAACAAAAATACCTTACAACATTCACCACTAGCTCAAAAGCAATGGCAATGAGTTGCTAAAATATTTTCATTTACTATTTAATTATTAATTCAAATTTATCATCATGTTCCAAATTTCATTTAATTATAAGTATATTGTTCGAAACACTATATCAAAAGCTAAAAGATAATTAATTAAATATCAAACCTGTGGATAAATTGGAACTTAGTAGAATATAGTTAATTTAAATAGTATATAAATTCAATGCCCTAAGTATTTGGCGATTTTGGCAGTAAATCTGTTAGGGTGTTTTTGTTCTCAGACTTCAATCAACTTATTTTTTCGCTAAATACTCTCATTTGACATAAGCATGAACATACTTAAATTTGGAATTGGAAATATCTAAAATTGTCATATTTAAATCAATAAAAATCCTGTATCCTTCACTGATTACATATGCAGAAAAGACATTTTACAAAGATCTTGCTTCATTAAAAAACAAATATTTCAAAAAAGTGCCAAAAGTTGCGGCTACTTCTTTCACTAAATTTTTCTAGGCCATGTTTAGCGTCAATATATGCTAAAACAACCCTGTAAAAAATAATCAAATTATATTTTACCCTGTAAAACAAATCAAAGTTCCACATCGACATTTAAAACTACCGACCTATATCTGTAATACAAACTATATCAAAAATTATTGAACGAGTTGTACACATCCAATTATCAAATTATTAGAGAAAAACAGTTTAATAAATGACACTCAGATTGGTTTTTAACGTAAACAATCAACATTACTAGCTGGAACGCTGTTTGTAGATAAAATAAATCTGACAATATCTGAAACAGGAAAAGTTGTATGTGGTTTACCTCACGGATCAATATTGGGCTCTTTTCTATTTGTTATTTATTCTTATGACTTTTGACTTATTGATTTTACTTTTTGACTTCTAATTTGACTTTGTATCTTGTTTAAAACAGAATGCATTTACAAATTGACTATTATACCCGTTTTAATCTACTGTGGAAATCTTTACCTCAACCTACTAAATTTAAAAACAGATAAGCTAGATTCTTTGCATACACGTGCATCTCGTATAATAAATGTAAACAGCAAGCGTTAAGTGAACACAAAATTACCATTCTCGCAAATTATTGTTGCATCTTGTCTATTAATGAAACAAAGTATTCTTGGTTTATCATACTCAAACTTTACTAAATAATTAAATTTGTCAAGAATTTGCTTGTTAATTCTTGTTGAATTTGAATGTTTGACAACTTCAAATTTTGAAGTTGTCAACCATTCAAAAGCAACAAGAATTAACAAAAACTTAATGAAAATTCCATAAATTCGACTTAAATTTGCTATAAGTTCATTCAATTACTCCAGTGAAAGAATCTATAATGATCTTTAATGATTATTTGAAAAATTAAACCGTTAACTGAAAAAAATTTATTTTTATAACATATTTAATAACTTTATTAATTAATTAATTGATTAATTATTTATTTTATTACTTTAATTGATTTTAATTTTAATTTTATAACAGGATAACAGAGTTGTAATAATTCTGAAGCAATTTATCCTGTATAAATATTCGTCAAATAAAAGAAAAAGAAATAAAATAAATAATTGTAGTTTTCTAGCTTTACTAGCTTCACTTTTTCAATATTTTTTTATATTTTAGCCCTATTTTCATAACTGCATTCAATTTTTTAAAAACCCTTAACTAAAACTAGTCTCATAGACCTATCCATAAGTGTATGTCCGTGAAAATAATAAAAGTGGTTCTAATATTAAAAGTGGTTCAAATATTAAAATTTGTTGGAATATCACCCATTATATTTATTTAAATTACACTTTTGACTAAAAAAAGTTAACAAAGTTAACTTTTTTTAGTCAAAAGTGTTTTTATTTGTTATTATTAAGGACCGGAATTTTAATTTATTATTATTAAGGACCGGAAAATAGCACAAAAATTTTTGTAATTATTGCGCTATTTTGATGTATTTTCTTTTGTATTAAAGCAAACGCATCGCGTTATTTCTCATTAAAAACACGCTGTAATTAGTATAGGTTTTAATACACCTTTCGTCTCCATTTTAAGCTCGCAAGTGTAGAGATTACATCTTCTAGGTCAATCAAATCCAATACCCGGTTTTCTATTTGAATAATAGAAAGATCTGAAAGAAGTTCTTGACCTATTAAAAATGAATGAATAGAAAATTATATGTAATTTTAAAAGTTGAAAAATTTACGGGCTTGCAAATTAATCAAGATTGTTATTGTTAAAGAGAAATTTATGTTTTTTTTATTCTAACTATGTTTTTATGTTGTATATATACCTTTTGTTGAGTGATGAGCACTTTTGATATCCATACTGCGGAGATTTGCAAGAAAATCAAACAGAGAGCAATTTTTAACATTGCAATGTTAAAAAAGAGCAAAAGCCACCTCTTTTAAAATTGCAATGAAAGGAGGCGTGAACTTCCTTTTCAAATTCTCTTTCGCTGTGCTCTGTGATAAGACCGTAAGGACCTTTCGGGGCACCTAAAATAATAAAGAAAAAAAAAGTCCGAAGGCTGGTTCTGCTCTTGTCTTCGCTTTTTAAGTAAGATTGTCGTTAAGATCAAGAAAAGCTGCCAGTATAGAAAATATTTGTAAATAGGTATACACAATCTCAAATGAAGTATATTTTTATTTGGCTTCTAAATTAAATCTTAAGTACCTTGTAAAAAGAACAACCAATGGCTGAACGAGTATCAGCAAGAGCTGACTAACGAGTTTGTGAAAGAGTCTTGGGAACCTTAACGCGACTTCCAGTAGGGAATTTTAACTTAAAGATATCCCATCGATAAGTTGGTACAGAAAAAAAGTTATAAATTTCCTGAAGAAAGCTAAAGAAATTAACAGCAACAACTTTCTTGCTGGTAAACTTAAGTAGATTCCAGACATATTACTGGGATTGTTGTATGACTGGCCACAGCAACTTGATTTGGCAAGTTGGTCCTATACAAAATTAACTTTGTACGGGATCAACTGCAATACCGAAAATAAATCCATTAATTGAAAATTTCTAATTAATATTATCCTGATAAATTTTATTAAAGTTTTAACTTTTTCTTTTAATTTTTCCTTTTTCTAGTTTCAAATCGAGAAGTAAATCAAAAAGATCAGCCTGCTATGTGTAGAATTTAGATCTTTTTTTGCGAACTTCCACTCATATTTTAAAAAATGATACTCACAATATCGTTATGAACTTTTTTCGAGGAGATATACAATAGTGTGTTGTAAAGTGCTTTTGTGAAAAAGTTCTTTCAAACTCGCGACCACTGCGTTTTATTGTCAGGCAACAACTTCTTGGTCTTTCTTTCTATATCGTCGAGTTGATTGTTTATACTTAAATAAACTCGTTCAACGATGCAAACTAGTCTGAACAAATTATTATACTTTTATCATTTTCTGCATAACTGTAAACTTTCCGCTCATGTTGCTAGCAATATTATAAGATCCACATTTAGAAAAGTATAATTTACAATCTTTGGTCAAAAACTTGTAGGTTGTTTGGATCAAATATTCTCCGGTGTGACTACTTTTTTCGAAAATTTAAACAAGTTGTTCTATTGGTTCGCCATTTTCAACATACCGCAAGAACATTCTAGGTTGGTCAATGTGAGTATCAGGTGTAGAATCAACAAAAGTTCAAAAGTAAACAGAAGATTTCATATTATGGATAGTTGATTGCAAGATTTTTTCCCCATCAAATGTACTATCTCTTTAAATATTGGCTTTGACAGATATGAAGTTTTGCTGGGATCTTTTCATAACTTGTATGACAATTTCATTCAGCAATTTTCTGAATCACTCTTTTCAAGAATTTATGTCAATAGTTTATCTTATTTACAGTTTGATTTAATACTTGGTTTGGAAGTCAATCTTTTGCACGTTGAGTAGTTTAAAGGGGAAAGTCGGGTAGCCCCGGACACCCGCAGTTTATTATTGTTTAACAAAACAAATATTATGTAATTACTTAAAATATACAATATTCTAGGTTAATTTTTTAATATATTCAAATTCTTTTTAATATATTCAAAAAAATATTCAAATTTCAATATTCTAGGTTAGAAAAGATTAAATTAATATATACTGCAGTTCACGGCTGTTTTAAAGTGGACTTTTTTTTTTATTATTCGAATTTTCATACTATGTTTTTCAATACAATGTTATATCCGAAGATATTGTTGGCTTAGCATAGGAACAGCCACAAATAGTCATTAAGACTAATCCAAAGTAGCGTCCTTTATTGACCAACATTTTTGCGTACTAAAGTACTACTCAAACGCTGAGTTGGCGGAGGTAGGATTTGAACCCGTATCGTACAACAGCCAGGGTTTTAACTTTTCGTTTACAACAGCCAGGGTTTTAACTTTTCGTTTGAAGCTCTAACCTACTGAGTTATTCAGCCACGGATTGATAGCTCATACAACATACGGCTTCTTGTTATTTGTTCAAAATAGTTTTATAATTTTGTAATAATTTAAGTAATAATTTTGTAATTAAATAATTAAATAATTTAAGTAATAATTTTGTTTTTTTGCGCGGGGACTTGAAGCGTTGTTTATATACTTGGTTTAATTAAAGACTCTGCAATGGAGAACTTTTAATCCTTTGTCTTCTGTCTATAAGTTTAATTTCGCGTTACTTAATTTATGGACGATTCCTTATACTAATTTTAACCTCTTATGTCCCCGAGTTGCCTGTGGTCAACATACCAAAAAATTGTTTAAAATCTTAATTCAAATTACTTCATAAGGAAATGAATGCGGATAACTTTAGTTTAATATTCAATCAATCAAAACTCACTTACACTCAAGGCTACACTTAAAATCCTCAGGTTTATTAGTTTTTCAATTATCACTAATTCACGTATCGCGTGCTTATAAATAAGGTTAGTTTTGCTTCTTTGATTTTCAGAAATATTTTATCTTTTTACAGTTCAAAAAATTTCTAAATTGTTGTATAACATATTTAATTTGATTTTGTATATACTTTTTTTATTAGCTTTGCATCAAACAAATTTTTAAATTTAACTTAAAACTTAATCTGTTTAAAATATCTGTTTAAAAAGTCAAAGCGCAACTTTTTGTTTGAAAACGTGTTTTGTTAACTTAATGCAATATTGCGCATAAATGGAATTAAAATTAAATGTTAATTATATCGAATTTGTCTGATAAACAACATTCTTGTAGGTATAATTTTATATTTATTTAGATGGAAACTTTTAAATTTGATGGTCAAAAGTTAAAAGCAGTTCCTCCAAGACTAATTTTCAATCCTGTAGTATCAGAGGAAAGTGATTTATCTTTCAAAAGTGTTAAATCAGTTGTACTAAATGATTATAAACTAGATTGTGAATTTACTGATTCGTAACTAGCGTACATAACATTAGCGTAAAGCTAATGTTATGTACGCTAAGATATGAAAAAAGAAAGATATGAAAAAGAAAGATATGAAAAAGAAAGGAAGAGGCTCAGTTGAAATAAAAACTTGCCAAAATGATGGGATTGAGCTTCGTGCAATTAAATATTTTGATAATAGAACTGTTAATATCCTTGCTACCAATGAATCAGTAGTTCCAACAACTCAAGTAAGAAGATGGGATAAAAAGAAAAAAAAAAGAGGTTTTGGTTGATTGTCCTTCTTCAATTATCTCTTATAAAAATGCATGGGAGTTGTCGATCTTTTATATGGACTATTAGCTACTATTGTATTCCTGTTTGTTTGAAAAAGTGGTATCATCGGCTAATAAAAAAATAATGTCGTTAAAATCTTTCAAAATTGTCGATGCCGAATCATTAATTACGCAAGGAAAAAGTAAAACAGAAAAGGACAACCTTTAACATTAGCTAATCTGATCTATAATGAGAAGAAGAAAATTTAATAAACTATAAAATTATAAACTAACTCATTAGAAATCCCAGAAAATAGTATAACTTTTGATTGTTATATTTGAATATTATCTATATATATTTGAGGCATATCATTTGGCAAGAAATATTTTTGGGATTTTAGGGTAACGCGGGGCAAAATGAGACAGCGGGGCAATATGAGACAGTTCGCGTTTATCATGATGCCAGCCCTACAAATTATTATCTGCAAGATTTTTAAAAGTGCAGTTGTGTTCTAAAACTATTTTGTGTCAAGAAAAATATATTGAGTCACTTTGAAATAAAAAAGTTGAGTAGATGGGAATCATTTTATTCCTCTGCTTCGCGAAATTTACGAATTTTTAAGTTTTGTTATTATATTTTTTCCTAGCCTTTTTTGATCTCACTGATTGAAAAAGCTTTTTATATTAAAATTTATATATATATATATATATATATATATATATATATATATATATATATATATATATATATATATATATATATATATATATATATATATATATATATATATATATATATATATATATATATATATATATATATATATATATATATATATATATATATATATATATATAGAAAGTGAAATATGGTTAGAAATTATAAAAGAAAAACTGATCGTTGCAATTTTTCTGAGCAGAACATGTTATTGGCAATCGACTCTGTAAAATTAAAGGAAATGTCACTGAGAAAAGCAGCTTTGACATTTAGTGTAAATAAAGATGTTTTACATAGAAGGATTCAAAGAAAATTAAAGAATTTAGAATCTTGTAATATTCATAAACGATCATTTGGTTCATTTAAAAAAGCATTGCCAGATGATACTGAAAATCAATCAGTTAGCTTCATTAAAGAAATGGATTTAGTTTATTATGGATTGTCGATAAGTGACATTCAACAAATTGTCTTCCAGTACGTAGAAAAGTATAACATAGTTCATTCATTTAATAAATATAATGGTGTTACAGAAAGAGATTTTGTAAGTGGATTTTTGAAGAGACATCCAGACCTTTCAATAAGAAAGCCTCAGGGGTTGTCTTTAAATCGTATTTATGGTTTAAATTGCAGTTCTGTGAACATTTATTTCAATAATATAGAAAATGTTATTAAAAAATATAAGTTTGAAGCTCATCAAATTTTTAACTGTGATGAATCAGGCATTACAACTGTACATAAACCTGTTAAAGTTATAACAAAAAAAGGGAAACATTGTATTTCTTCTGTAACAAGTGGTGAACGGGGTGTAACAACAACCGTTGTTTGTGCTATGAATGTAACTGGACTATTTGTTCCACCGATGATGATTTTTAAGAGAAAGCGAATGAAATTCGAACTAATCGACCATGCTCCCTTGGAACAATTAGAGGGTGCTCTAAAAATGGATGGATTACAACTAATCTGTTCATAGAGTATATAAAACACTTTACTAAGTACACTTGAGCTTCTATAGAAAATAAAATTCTTTTAATTTTAGATGGGCACAAAGCTCATACAAAAAACATTAATTTGTTAGATTTTGCAAAGGCAAATGGGCTCATTCGGACTGTTGTTCGTTTCAAAATACTAGTCAAGCAATATGTGATTTATGTGACTAGTGACAGTTTGATTATAGCTATAATATATTATAAATGTATTTCTTTCCTCTTAAAGATCTGTTTTGTTTAATTTTATTTATTTAAATTGCTAAAAAAAAACTGTCTCATTTTTCCCCGCTATGGGGGGCAAAATGAGACAGGATAGGAGCTGTCAGTAAATGATCTCAGGTGACCAAACCACTGCAATTTTGCAACTCATATTTTGTAAGCTTCAAGTAGGATGGTTGAAGATTTGAAAAATATCGTTATTTTTAAAATAAAAAAATAAAAGCATTAGATAAATTACTGCTTAAGTGTCTCGTTTTGCCCCTCGTTACGCTAGATGAAATAGAGTCCATTTATTTTTTTTATATTTTGTTAATTGATAACTTATTTGACTTGAACCATTTTGATAATATTGCTAGACAGAAAAAAATTTGTGTCATCAGCAAACATGACTATTTTTGAATTTGAGACATTATAGAGATCATTAATATAAATGAGAAAAAGAAGTGGTCCTAGTATAGACCCTTGGAGGACACCGTATGTTATATTTAGTAAACTTGTAGTAAAGGATACATCAATTTACAAATACTGTATACGATCGTTTAAATAGCTCTTTAGTAATTTTTGAAAAGTACCACAGATTCGATAATTATTTAGTTTTTTAATAAGAATCTCATGATCTATCGTATCAAAAGCTTATGATAGATTAATGAATACTCCAAGAATAAATTGCGATTTCTCAAACGAATATTTCCAGTTAGATGAAGCGTTACGTGTTCAATGAAATTATTTTTTTAAAACCCATATTGGATTGTATTTAGTATTTTATTTATAAAAAGATGATCATAAATTTTGCTGCAAAGAATTTTTTCAAAAAAAACAACAAGAAAGTATAGAAATTGGACGATAGTTAGTCATATTAGATAATTCACCCCCTCCCCCAATAAATATTGGTGTAACTTTGGCTATCTTTAAGTTGATCAGGAAATATACCTTGTTTTATTGAACAACTAAAGACCTGAGAAAGAATAGTTTTTATGATCTTGTAAGAGCCGATTATAATTTATTCGATCTTGGCCTATCACTTATATACAGTTTTATTATATATATATTTAATTATATATAGTTTTTTAAGCCTGACTTTCTCAATATACAATTTTTGTTTAACTTTTATAAATAACATCAAAAGGGTTTATAAATAAGATCAAAAAAGGTTTATAAATAACATAAAAAAAAATATTAAATTCTCAATAAGCACTAAGCTTTTTTAATTTTTTAATATTTTAATATAAATAAAATAATTTTTGAACGTAGCTTTCAGCAGAGTGGCGCAGAGGAAGCGTGCTGGGCCCATAACCCAGAGGTCGGTAGATCGAAACTACCCTCTGCTACGTCGACACTTTTTTAATATTAACTTTTTTTCTTTAATTAAAGAATAACATTTTGAATAAATAATAATTCTATTTCTTAAAGTTGATGATTCGTAAACACATCTCACGCACGGAATAGAGGGATTATGGTAAAGACCACATTCAAACTTCTTGCGCAGGAATAGTATTAGATTTACCGATATAGTTTAAGAATAGTCATAAAAAGAATAGTCTGGAAACACAGGCCGTTTTTAATTGTTTTCATTGTTTAAGTTGGTCTTTGTAAATAAGAGGTGCAAAACAAACTTTTATGATGGCTGAAAGTTCAAAAGATTTGAATAATTTTGAGACTATTTTTGAGTTGCATCAAGACGAATGTGATTCTATTTTTGATGTTATTGACTAGGATTTGTTAAATGACGCTGCTGAAGAACAACATGCTTCAGATATTTCACAAATAACACTTTAATGTCAATTTTGTAACAAGAAATGTTTGATCTCTAGACTCTAGAGCTCAAACCTTATTTACAATCCTGAGTAAGACCTCTAGACTAAAGGTCTCACTCGTCACGTAAATAGTAAATATTCCGATGTTTTAATAAGTCATTCTAACGTTTCATCAGATATTAGAAAAACTAAAATATCAGAAAAAATTCTTGGTCTTGAAGACTTTCAGATATATTTAGAAAGAAGTGTTGCAAAGCTTTCATCAGATAATTGTTTTGAGTCCATACAAAATTATTTTAAAGCTTATGTGATTAATTTTGATATAGCTAACACAGCATACCAGATTATAAAACCGATTTTATCTTTATTTCAAGGAAATGTCAAAAATTTTTATCCAGATTTTTACAAATGTATCTTTGACAAAATTGATTCAATTTTTTATAGGATTAAATACACAGTGTTCCACATTACTTGGATTTGAAGTGCGTAACCATATATTGTCGCATCTTTCTGGTCAATCAGTTCAGAATGATACAATTTCATCTGGGAAGGGTTTTGTACTTTCAAATAGGGATCGATCTGTTATTGCCTATTTATGTGGGTATGTTTTTAGCACATATCATCGCATCAGGTTTTCAGATATTTATAAGGAAGAATACTATCAACAGTATATATCTATTTTACTTGCTGCTAAATATCAAGGAGGGGATAATTTGCCTGAGCACAAACTTGTTAACACGCGTAACAGATCAAGCTTGTGGAAAATAAAAATTGAGGCAATTTGTATTTTTATTACCGCTGAAACAACCTTTAAAAAAATGGTTAGTAAGTCTATCAATAAAATTGACAGCAAAGATATTCTATCCTCACTTCTTAAAGTTACAAATGTTTTATGTAATTTTTCAAGAATTAGAAGTGAAACTGATACTTTTGTTAATAAAGAAGTTTGTTTAAATGTTCTTGAAGACATCTTGAATTTGTATGTGAAAGCAAGGACATTTTTTTTATGTCAAGGATAATCAACAGGCTTACAAAATTAAAGTTTAACAGCTCAAGTCTAAGTCACTGCGAACTTCACTAAAAAAGAAGAGTACTTATTAATATGTATATTAATAAATATGTATATAATCAACAATATGTAAATATCACATTTGACAATTGGAAACAATTATCTGATATTACCTCAATTTTTAAAACAGCTATTTTCATAGCTACAAATGGCTAAAACCATTTTTGTGGTATCAGAATTACTAGTTATATTATTACAATATTACTAGTTTTTTATTAAATTGTTTTCTTTTCATTAGAAGAAAGTTTTCTACAATCAATCCAATTAGTCAAATAAGGATTTTGCTTTGCAAAAAATTTTAATAAATGGGAGTTGAAATCAAAATATAACTAAATAAAATTTACAGAGACTTTATTTTGTGGGGATTGGAAACTTTACATAGTTGATAGTTTTTAGATAACGTTTAGGGCCAAGATGGTTTTTATTACATTATTCCAAGTTTTTTCAGAAACTTTCCTATTTATTTTGAGCTTATTGAGTTTGCTAATTAATTTTTTTTATTTAATAAAATTAAGTTAAAAAATCAGTCTGTTTATTATAATTTACTTGTTATCAACAAGAAAATCATATCTCACAACTAAAAAAACCGTTTAGAGTAAACTAACCTTATAATAAATATAAATGCACTCATGAAAATTTGCACCCACCCATTTATTAAGTCCTCTCCCTAGGTAGAGATTTTTAAACAAGAGCATTTATTTATAAGGGAGGGTCAAGGTTTAAAATTATGCTGATCAATCATGTTTTGAAGTCAGAATGTTTTTTTACAAATTTTAGGTTTTGTTTGCTTTTTTTTTTATTTTTATTTTATTTAAAAATCTAAATTTTTATGAATCAAAATAGATTGTAAAAAATTTTACTTGAGTATTGAACTTTAGTTCGAGAATCTTATGTAACACATAAGCATTAAAATCTTTTTCATCATTTTTTGAGCCCCTTTCCCTTTGTAATCAAGTTTAATCATTCAGTAGACTCACTTTAACTTCACTTATAACTCCAACACTCTAATTTATATAAACATTTGTTTATACTTATGTCAAAAAAGGATGCTTTGCAAAAAATTGCGATGATTGGAGCCTGAGAATAAAAATGACCCAAAATTTTTTGCCCCCCTGCCCCAATCATTAGAGCAACAAGTTGGTAAAATATTTTTGTACATTTCTCAACTAGGTTTATATTCATTGATAAACTTTAAATGTCATAGTGAAATATTTTAGCGTTCAAAAATTAAGACCTTACAAAGTTGGAAACTTTCTCAATTTAAGGGGGTTACAAATTTAATATGGTCATAATTTTTGAACATTAAAAGATTATATTATAAAATTTATTGATAAATATGTCTAGTTAAGAATAATACATAAAATATTTTATTTTTAAAAAATATTTAATCAATATTTTATATTTTTCTCAGGTTTGGGACAGGGTGGAAGAAAATTTTAGAACTTTTTTGTTCCCAGGCTATAATTATTTATACTTTTTGCAAAGTATCCTTAATTGACGTAAGAATAAATATATAAATCTTTCGAGTTTGCTTAATGTCTGGAAGTTAGCTATCTCAAAGACTAAAAAATGCTACATCTCCCCTGGTGTATATTGAAATTGTCTATATTTTATAAAAGCAGCCAAGAAAATTCAATGTTTTCTTTCAAAAAAAATGCTTAACAAGCGATCTTTTTTAACATAAATGCTTTGTTTTAACTAAAGATTCAAAGCAACTATATAAATAAACTGGGGCTATTAACTATTTACATTTTTTTAACTTTAGTTAATAATTATGAAATTTTAGCCTCAAACTGTCTACTACACTAGTGTTGACCTTGTGTTATTAGCAGGGTTGACACTAGCATATTAGACACTAATCAACCAATCTATTCAAGCGAGAAATTTTTTTATATAATTACAACCCAATATAATACTATTTAAATTTATTTATCTTTTATTTATCAAATTAATCAGTATTGGGTCATGAAGTATCTGTTCATTTAGCCAATAATGTGTTTCAACAATTTGTGGCTATCAAAATAGCCATTTTAAATAAGTTTATAATAGAGAAGTTTTGATACTTTTATCTGCTAACCGTTTAAACTTTTTGGGAACCTTATGGGATACTCGTCAAATCCACAGATTCTTCGGCCCTAATAACGAGCAAATATGCTTGATTTTATTACCATATGGGACCCGTCTCGAAAACAAAACATTTAACCGTCAAAATCCCGTTCCCGTAAACCCAGACAAAAACCATACGGTACCTGTCTGTCAATGTTGGCTGGGTGTATATATATATATATATATATATATATATATATATATATATATATATATATATATATATATATATATATATATATATATATATATATATGTATATATATATATATATATATATATATATATATATATATATATATATATATATATATATATATATATATATACATGTATATAAATAAGTGTGTGTATAAATAGTGTTTTTTAATTATGCAATAATACAGTATACTGTATACTGTAATAATACTAGTATTATTAAAAATATTTTTAATAATATAAGTATAATGTTGTTTATAAGTTGATGTTATATTAATAATTGGTAGTTATACAAGACTTTCTTTACATTTTTTTTAGACAGCAATGGGCACAAAAAGCAACCTTATTTTTTGTTCGTAGTGCAGTTAAAGAGTATTTAGATACAGACTTCTTATTATCTGCCAAAACATGCAGTTGTTGCAAAAATAGACATGTACCTTTTTTTATTCATTAACAGTGGTGAGTCATTGGTTATAACTATTCAACTAGCCAATGACTTATTTAATTTAAATATTTGTTAACCTCAAATCTTTAGGGTTTTGAAAAGATGCAAAAATTGGTTTTGCAATTTTACAAGGGATAGTAATCGTTTTAAAGAATTTTGAAATGAACCCTGCGTATGTATTGCGCCAATCTTCCCCGTCTTTCCGTCATCAAATCCTATTTCAAGTAGTTCTCTTACTACTGTTTTAAGTAGTTTAGATAATTCATCACTTGAGCACATAAGTAATTTATCACAACTAAATAACAAGCCTTTATTGTCTGAACATTCTGTTAACAATGTACAGAATTGGCATGAATCAAGAGGAGAAATGAGCCCTAGAAAAAAAAGGTTTGAATGCCAGGTTGTTTTATTTAACTTCTCAGCTTGCTGTCACATCCAGCATGCATTGAAAAAAAATAGCAATAGTGAGGGCAAAATTGAAAAGCATGCCATACAAGTTGAAAGTGCTGAGACAAAGCATTACATGAAAGAAACAAATTATTAAAGTTTTGAGAGCTGAAATTATAGATCTTAAACAAAAGTTGCAAACATATTATTACAGTAAGATAATATGCAATCTTAAAGCTAATAAAAAAGGGAATGAAGATTTCAGAACTTTAAAAACTAAAATAAGTTAAAGTTGAACATAAAAAAAGATATTAAGGCGAGTTTCCACTCATCCGTTTTTCTACGGAAAAGATAAAAATAATCACGTGAGCATGCGTAATAAAGGTTTTTATTTGTCCGAAAGGAAACTGCGCATGCTCGCGTGATTATTTTTCCGTTCCCTTTCCCGTTGAAAAACGGATGAGTGGAAACTCACATTTAAGGCAAATAAAATGCTGATAGCTAGTTACGAAAATGATATAATCCAGATAGAGGAGGATAACATTACCGTTGTGAATGGCTCAGTAAAGGGTAAGATTTATTCATTACAAACCCAAGTGATAATTTATGGCATGTTATTGGCAAATGTACCAAAATGTAACAAACTATTTCTAATGGAGAAAATTATGCAGTATTTGGGTGTCATTTTTAATGATTTTCCCCATTGTTTTATGATTGAACAAATGGCTCGTGAGCTTGGCAGTATAGCAGAACTGCAAGCATCAAAATGCGTTATCATTAATTCACATATTACTCTTGGATTTAATGCAACAACCCAAGAAGGTGTACATATTAATAGCATTCACTTAACATCAAAGAATAAATGCCAAGTCATTGTTCTAGATTAATTAGCTAGAGGTACAGCTGATGATTACGAAAGTCATATCAGGGTGGCCACTGTTCATGGAAATCATGAAAATGTCATGGAATTTTATTTGGTCATGGAAAAAGTCATGGAATTCTTAAATTTCCATTGAAAGTCATGGGAACTTCAGCTCAGGCTTAACTTCACGTGACGTCTATTGTTACATATGATTTTTATAGTGTTCGATTTATAAAATTGATTATTTTAATTATTTACTAAAAGCCAAGACAACTATTTAAACTTAGGGTATCTAAAATGTTTTAGTTCAGAACAATATAAAATTGTTTGTTACATTTTTTTATAGGATACAACACTGATATTTTTGGTAATGAAATAAAACATATTTAATGAAATATCAAAAAATGAATTATACTAATTTATTTTGTTTGTTAAAGATACAATTATTTTTAAGAATTCAACATCTTTTTATTTTAGGATGTGGGTTACCATTACCACCATATTCAACAAACTTCTCAAGTTAACCAAAATTTACGAATAGCAGTGAAAAGACTTTTTTTTTCAAAAGTAGGCTTGGTTGTGGTCTTTAACTTTTTTTTTTTGAAATTAAGGTGTGTTTAATCATCACCACCATATCTATCACCAAATTTAATATACACCAATCATTGATGTTGGTCTGGAATAAATTTATAGCAACTTTATAAACTGTATAAAAAAAATTACCGTTTGCTGGAAAAAAACACTCTTTATTGAAAGAAATATGCTTATTTTTAAGATGAAGGTAGTGGTTCGGCACCCATTCTAGCCCCCAGAAAATGTAGACAATATTATAAATTTGTAGCCCACTGTTACACCTATCTTTTGATACCAAGTTATAGTTATTTAAATAAGAATTGACAAAGTTATAACAATTTAAGTGAAGAAAAATTAAATTTTGACCACAGTTTCTTAAACAAATCCATATATCAAAACTTTGCGACTAAAAACGTCATAACTTTTTAGAGAATAGTTCAATTTTAACAATTTTTTCACCTTTAAAATACTGTATTAAAGCCCTTTCCAATGTTAAGTAACAATCTAGCCTTTGATCAATTTAAAATTTTTAATTCACATACCTAATATATATATATATATATATATATATATATATATATATATATATATATATATATATATATATATATATATATATATATATATATATATATATATATATATATATATATATATATATATATATATATATATATATATTATATAATAAGTTATTTAATTATCTTCACTTTTTTTCCAGATGTTTGTAAAGTGTTTTATTGTGTTGTGCCAATTGATCAAAAATCAATACTAATGTTGATTGATTTTTTGTTCATTGACACAAAAACTTGAAATTTGGTATAAAAATTTTGTTCTTTGACATTCTGGGAAAGAAAATATTTTTTCAATGATTGGATTTTACTATTCATGACTAATAAGAAATTTGTGTTAACAGTGAGTAAATTTTTTAAGTTATCTTTACTTTTTATTATGCGTATAAGCAAATGCAATATAATGTATTCAAGTTTGATGTTTTTAAATATTTAACTATTATGAATATTAAATGTTAGCTTTTTTCACTAGCTTCAAAATTCTGAAATTACTTTACTGTTTATGATATCAGAATCATTTAAGACAGGATATGCTGTGAGATTTTTATTATACTGCCAATTAAAAATATATTTTGAAAATTGTTTTTTCAAATCTTTGTAAGTTTTTTGTTGGTTTAAAAAATTCTGAAAATGACAAATTAATTAGTATTTATAAATTAATATAACTAATATTTTGCTTAATATTTTTGTAGTTTATCTAGGATATTTATTTCTTAAATTGCTGTTCTATATAGTCAAGTCTAACAAAATCAAAAACCTAATTGATATATTTTATTGGAAATTCTTGTATAAACACATAAATATTTCTTTATTTCTAGATGTTTCAAAGGGTCAAAAATCATTTAAACTTTAATAATTTTTAATCCATTGACACAACTAAATAGATATATATCGATGGCATAATGCACAGAAGTGTTAAGTACAACATTTTGTCAAATTGAGCTAAGTACACAAAAACTGTTGTATTTTTTAAAGATTATTCTGTCCAAATATGGTCAGTGTACGATAAATTGTTACAAGTCTACTAATTGACATTACGTGTCAAGTACAAAAACGAAAAAAAAAATTGTATGCACAAATGTTTAAAGTGTCCTTGCCACATTCACATTTTTAGTTTAGCACTTAACACTTCTGTGCATAATACCATCGATATATATATATATATATATATATATATATATATATATATATATATATATATATATATATATATATATATATATATATATAGACATATATATATATATATATATATATATATATATATATATATATATATATATATATATATATATATATATATATATATATATATATATATATATATATATATATATATATATATATATATATATATGTATATATATATATATATATATAGACATATATATTTTTTTCGTCTTTAATTTTCATAGTTATTTTAAAGTCATTTTTTAGGCTGAAGAAAATTTATTTCATAGACTTTTGAACTTTTTTAGTAATATTAGACAACGTCTTATTCACATGTAGTTTTGCATAATTTTGAATAAATCTTTTTTTTTTTTAAATGCCAAGCTTGCAAGAACAAATATTAATAAAGTAAATTGTAATCAATTTACTAAAATAGTTGTTTAAGATTAATGTAAAAGTAACAAAAAAAGGAGGGGATCGATACTTTCGCTATGAGATGTTTTTGTTTACTGCGCACCTTCCAAAGAATGAGAACGAGTAATTTCTGGAACAAAAACATAAACAAAGCGCTATTGTTTGCTTCCAGACTATATATTTCTTATGACTATGTGTGAGGTGCAACTTGTAGATGAGCAATCGTCTAAAAATCATTTTATAAAATTGTTTTTATTTAAAATTATCCATTGTATCTTCTTAATTGAAAAAAGCATTCTCTTAACAACTGAGATTGAGTTTGTTTATGTGCATTTATCTCCTATAAAGATGGCGTCGAAATCTCATATGCCGAAACCACCCCTTATGAAAGTCCCTAATCGCTTAACTACGTACATACGTTTTATTATATCAAAAACTTTATTTAAACAATCAATTTCTGACATAATTTTGTTTTCGTGGTTTATTACGCGATTTGTCCGCGTGATTTATGACGTAATTTCATACGTTACAATTATGTTGTTTTTTTTTTTAATCATTTAAAAGTTATATCTTTTTACGTTAAAATCACGAGCTTTAAATATTTTAACTTGCTCTATTAGATTTATTAATTTTATCTACCTTTTTTGTTACTTTATTTAAAATTCATTCTATTTAACATGTTTAGCTTTAAACTTAATAAAAATATGGAGTTTTTTTATAATGCTTTAAACGTTTCATACAGAAACTTTATTTTAAAATTTCGTTCTAAATATAGAAATTTCAATTTAAAACTGTCTTCACCACATAATATTAATCTGAAAAACTGCGTGGTTATTATTAAGATAAAATTATAAAGAAATCTAGTAAAACCACGATAGCGTTATCAAAAGCTCAGCTCTATATCTTATAATTGTGTTTTAAAATAAATTATCTACTTTTTGAAAGATAAAATAAAAAATGGAAAAAACTTTATTTATGTTATTAATAATGGTATTTAGTGAATTTTCCACTAAAACAATAAAAAATTGTCATCAAAATTGTGGTTATCGTTTTTGGCATACAGCTGGGACGTGTTTACCTTCGGGACAGTGTAGATGTCGGTGGGGATGGACTGGCCCAAATGCAAAGTATATAGATGGTGGTAAGTACAACAATCAAATACTTGCTGATTACTGTACCATACCATGTCATTTTACTTTCGATTTTCGAAATCCTCGTTGTATTATAACAACCACACAAACTTTTGCTACTGAACAACATATAATATCTACTGCAAATAAGAAATCTAAAAACGAAACTTTTTTGACTAATGTTTTGCAGACTGATTTCCCAATAACTGCAATTAACTCTAACTCAAGTAATAATAACTCAAAATATCCCTCTAAACAGAAAGCTCATCCATCGAATACGTTATCTGCAAAAAAAAAAAGTAGCAATACCACGTTTACTAAACCTGGTCAATCTACAGCAATTAAAGATGCTATTTCTGAGCCAGCAGAGCAAATAGCTGGAAAAGAAATTACACAACATAATACAGAAGCATTTGAGACAATTAAATCTACACCTACTGAAGAGTTAACATTAAATAACGATTCTACATTAGTTGTTATTTCTGATTCGGTAGAGAAATTAACTAATAACAAATTGACACGGTATAGTGCAGAATTACCGGTTAAGTCTAAGGAATTTGTATTTAAGACAAAATCAACATTAAATAGTAATTCTAAATTAACGCCTTCTGAGTTAGATGCTTCAACTATCCCTAAATCAGAGTTGAAACTTTTTCCTGAATTAGAATTGTCAACTGAAACCAAACGTTATAGTACAGAACCAGCCATTTTAACAATTGAACCTTTAACAAATAAAGATTTATTTAGAAGTTTTTCAAAAGCAACAGTTTCTGAAACAACAGAGGTATCAACTAAAAGCGAAAGCACCAAGTTAAGTAAAGAAAAACCAACAATAAATTCAATAGAGGTCATTTATTTGAACTTCTCGCTGTCATCTATAGCAAGTGACAACCTTACTATGTATGATAGTTTGTGTTGTTTTTATAACCCATAATTATATACTTAATAGTGTAATGGCGTAATGGCGTAGCTATTCATCTTTTATATTTCTTTATCCTGCAAAAAAAAAACTTTTATATTAAAACCTTTGAAATAAATCTTGACTAAAATATTTCGTGTCGTTAATTCGTTTGCTTTTTTTATAACAGTAAAAAATTTTTTAGATTGTTTTTTAACTGATAGATGACCATGGATCTTTTTATATAGTTATTAACCCAGCCGCCATTTGGTCCTAAAAAAATTTCTTTTGAATGTTTAAAAAATGTTCTGAACGTCTTTTGAACGTTCAAAAGTCGTCTTTTCAGGACCAAATCCGGCTGGGAAGATGCTCTAAAAATCAATTTAGCTCATCAAGTCATTTTAGCTTATAAATTTTAAAATAAAAAATAGTCACAAATAAGTAAAGAGTATATAGTATTCGAAAAATTTATGTTAAAACCTTTGAAATAAAGAAATTAAATTATTGTGAAAATTTATTTCGTTGAATTAAAATTTTTTAATTTAAGTTTTAAACTTGAAAGTTTGAATTTTAATCCAATAATTGTTAAGGTGCTGTCGATTAATTACGTCTTCAGAATAGGGAAAGTAGGGGAGTCTGATTTTTTTCACAATTTTTGACAAAAAAGAGGATGCTCAAAACAAGTTGACGTCAACAATCTTTCTTTTTTAAACAAATTTAACTACTTAAAAAAAAAAAATTAGGCCGCGTTTGCATCCTGTGTTACATACTCGTTTTCAGTATTTTAATAAAGCTGTTTATATTCCTACTTTTAAAAACCGTATTGTGCTTTAAAAACAGCCGACACATACAGAACTAAATAAACACACAAGATGTTTACTCGTAAGACTAATATGTTATCAAGTTGTTGTTGTTTAGTCTGTTGCGTAAACAAAAAAGATTCATGTAAGTACATAGTCTACATTGTATTATTTAAACGTTATACCAGAGTTATAAACTGCGGCTCGCAAGCCTCATGTAGTTTTTTTCGATGCTAAGATGCAGCTTTTTAGCTCCATGCACAAATATTATATAACATTGAAATAAACTTTGAAGATTTCCGACCCCTGGTTTATACAGTTTGTTAAATGCAATTTTTTTTTGTTAGACTATTGGAAATGATTGGTTTTCACGTGAAATTTGATTAGGTTTAATGCTAAAGTGAGGAGGATTGGCATATTGAAGTGTTTTTTTTATATAATAAATACAAAATACGTTCATAAATTAAATGTGTCAGGTGTATATATTTTTGTGAGCTCTTTAACCTTTTTTTGATCATATTAATTCTTTGTAGTTATAAACTGGAAATATGTTCAAGTTAAAAGTTTATTAATTTTTTTTCTATATCTATTTTTTTATTTACTTTTTGTTCATTCAATTTAATGTTATATATGTATAATAATTATAATAATAATAATAATAATAAATGTTTATGCAATTTAAATGGTTACATTCATTTGAAATATGTTCATTGAATAAATTTTTTTTTCTAAGCATTTTACTTTTATTCACACATTTTTTTTAGTTGTAAACTAAAAAATATTGTTTAAAATATTAATTCGTTTTTTCCATTTTAATTTGATTTTCAAAGGGGAAGGGAGAGGGAAGTTGAATGCCGATGTAATTTTATAGTAAGGGTCTCAAGAAGTTTGACAAGTTGTTGATAAGGGGGAGGGGAAGTAAAAATTGCCAAAAATAAAATTGTGGACGTAATTAACTGACAGCTCCTAAACCGTTTTTAAAAGCTTTTTTAAAGAAAATACAGTGATAGTTAGTGTCAAATGCTTTAGATAAATCGATAAACACATTAAGGGTAAGTTTTCTTTTTCAAAACTGTCAGTTATTAGTTCCTAACCAAAGTAACCAGCAGTTAATTGGTCGGTTCAAATATTGTATATATAGCTGAAGGATATTCTTAAATTCCAAATTAATCGTATAAAAAATTGTGTTTTGTAAAAGAAATAATAAATTTCATTATAAAATAAACGTTCGACAACTTTCTAACATTTACAAGTAATATAGATACACAGAAAGTGCCGGACCATTAGTTGGATACGAAGGTGCGTTTATTATTTCTATAAACTGGGAACATTTTACGAGCGTACATTAAATTCCACAAACCACTGCAAGCCCCAATCTGTAACTGAAATGAGATTAGAATCAAGATTGGCTGCCGGTTCTAAGCAATCGACAAAGAGAGAAAACTTTTTGTCAGGATTGGAGTATAAGGTTGAGACATCAGTAAATAGAGCCACTTTAGATGAAAGGTTGTCAGGAAGATCATATTAATTTAGATAAGAAATAAAACAGGACCAACGATGGAACCTTGAAGTACCCCAGAAGTTACTGGAAATAAAAAAGAGTGTCGGCCTTCGAGGATGACTTTAATAAAACGTTTAGAAAGAAATGATTTCATAATCTAAAACTTTCCTAGATATACCATGAGAAGCAAGCTTATAAAGAACACGAGCATGTCAAACTTTGTTGAAAACTTTAAACATCTCATTAGCAATAGCCCTGGTCTCTCCACCTCCATCTAATGCACTATAAAATATTTCAGTCACACCAGTTAGCAAGCAGCCGTAGAGCAAGAGGATTGTCTGACAGTTAGTTATTATACTTAAGTATAATAACTTATCGATTGTCTGACAGTAAGTTATTTAACTAAAGATGGAAGGTTTAAAACTTATTGAACAAAAACTCAAACACCTTGCCAATAACTGATAGAAGGCTGATTGGATGATAGTTAGAGTAGTCAGAATTTTTATCAAATTTTCTAAAAATTAGAACTACAGATGCCAATTTCCACCACGGATGAAAGCAAGATTCAATCAAGCACTTATTAAATAGTTTAGAGGGAATTATAGAGAGTTTGGGAAAAAACTTTTGTAAGACAATGACATGAACTTTGTCTGAACCACAATCCGTAGAAGAGTTTAATTGAGATATGACATTTGTAACGGAAGCTGGAGTAATTTAAATGTCTAACAATAGGTTAACTTGTTTAATTGGAACGGAAGGAAGAGTATACATATTGCAATTTAAGGATAAACCAACATCGCGCCAGAGGTTGTAAAATTATATTTTTAATAGGTAATAATTTGCATTTTTAATCAAACTATTATCTATTTTTTATCAAAACTGCATTTTTTTCAATAACATAAATAAAAGGAAATTCTAATCGTCTCAGTTCGCTCGAATATATTCAAATGCAGTCGTTGAGTGAGTAAGTTGTTGTTAAGTCGTTGAGTGGTAATTATTAAATGAAAATTTAAATAAAAAAATTTATGGATGTTTTTATCGCATAACAAATTGAACCTTGGCGGAATGTTTGACACTGCTGGACGTAAGACCTCTTCAACATTTTTTAGTAATGAACAATATTGGGATTTAATATGTGTTAAAGCTGAGAAAGTAACTTCCCATAAATATGTGGTTTTAAATGGCAGAAGAACATTTAACACCATATCAGCGATTGTGGGAAATTCAGTTCTAGTTCCGATATAGAATTCAGTCAAGGGCTTTTTTAGAAAATGTAGTTTTATATTTGAGTTTCAAAAGTTCTACTCAAGTATTAAGTGGAAGGTAATCAATCTCACTCAAGCCAATTCAAAACGGCTTTTGAATCCAAGCTATCCTTTTGAAACCAATATTTAATATAAAATATGGAGCTATGTTGCTAGCGCTTTTAAATAATCAATTATAATTTTTGCGATAAAAGTTTTACAATAATTTTTCTCGATTATAAAAATGTTGACAATTGTGGAAAACATTTTGAACGAATTCAATTCCACCTAGTTTTTCAAATTTTGATCTTTTTAACAAAGCTTTCAATTTGATCATTTGAAGTAAATATATCGCAATTTTTTCTTTGAAGAGAATAGTTGAGATCGTTTAATTTCTCAAATGTATCTAACAAATAATACAGCATGGATAGCCATAAGTCATTTTGAAAAAAAGTAGCAAGGTCACATTTTCGTTCGGTTAAAAATATTTCGATTTCATTCTTTAATAACAATAATCTTTTTAAAATTTAACCTCTTGACACAATAATCTTTTTAAAATTTAACCTCTTATCTTTCTTGTGGAAGTAAATAATAAAGTTGTGTACTTGAAATCCGTATCCTTACAGAGATTTTAAAATAGGCGACAGTTAAGAACATGAAGCATACTGAAGCACATCGTTGAATTCTGGTGCTAACTTTTTTTGCTGCAAGAGCATCTCGGTGAATAAGGCAATGAGTAAAATTTATATGATCATAATGAGCAACTTGAAAATATTTAAAACCAATATTTTTGCCCGTCATCGCTCTTGCATTATCTGTGCATAATCAACAGGAATTTTTCCATTCTGAACTTTCAAAAATTTGTCGGCTTTACAATATATACCTTTCTCTGTAGTATGGTCTTTCATAAGGCGACAAAATAACAATTCTTCCTCCACATTTTCTTTATAAACGTACCTGACATATGCTAACAACTCCATTTAGTAATACCCGTTGTTTCGTTCAACTGAATTGAAAATTTTGGGTTTTCTTCAATTCTTGTAATAAGTTTTGCTAATTGGTTTTTGTTAATAGCAAAAATTCTATTCGCAATAGTTTCGTTTGACAAAGGAATTTTTCGAATAGCGTCGCCATATTTACTTCTGTGTACTATTTCTACTATTTTAATAGCAGCAGGTAATACAAGATCTTAGGGTTGAAAATTTTCCGGAAATTTTCAACTTGAGAAAATTTTCGGAAATTTTCGGAAATTTTCAAAAAAAGATTTTTTTTGAAAATTTGTAAAAGTTACTTTTTAATTAATGGATAAAATTTTATATCTTTTTTAGGCAGTTGTTATGGACAAATTTGTGGTAAAATAATGTAGAGTAGATAATAAAAATTAAAAAAAAAAAAAAAATACGTTGAAAAAAATTTAAAAAGTACTTTTTTTCGTATTTTGTTGAGTTTTTTTTAATTGTAACTTTAAGTAGCAATCATGATAATTTGTTTTCAAAATTTTCAAAAACTGTTTTAACCCTGTTATTTGCTAAACATTTTGATGTTTATTGCAGTAATAAGCTTTATTTAAGGCTGAACATATTTTCCACTCCCATCCCTAAAGGGGATAGGGCAATTTTTCAATATCTATAAAATTAGCCTGCAGTTTGCTCAAAACTGTAAAATTACATATAAAAATATTTGATTAAATATTGACTGTATTTTACAATTTTTTTTTGATTTTAAGACATTATTAATTAATGAAAGGCATAAATTTATGAAATTTTTTCTGCTAAATTTGGAAGCCAACTAAATTCGTCAATAAACCGACTATAACTTGAAAATCATTTTCTTTGTGGGGGTTGAACCTTCTCCCACACACCCTCTCCCTCGTCTTTGTATGCAATCTTTACACATAAAATCTTTGTTTCTTTAAAAAACTCTACAAAAATAATACACAATAAAACTTTGTCTTTTGTGAATATTTTACATCATAGTTGAGAGAAGTAAAAGCTAGAAACATGTTATTCACAAACTCAAAAGACAAGCTAACTCGGAAAACATTTATTTTTTGTTGTTTCAGTAAAGTAATGTAAATAAAAGTAACATAAAAAACGAGTTGAGTATTTTATTGCTTTTTTTAAAAAAATGGGCAATTGTTTTTGACTATAAAAATGTGAATAAAAGATATGCATTTATCGCTTGAGGGTCTTTATTATTTTATATATTTTTTTGAAAAATTTAAAGAATACCCAAATCCTACGATGATAAAACGCATACTTTTGAAACAAAGAAATTTTATAAAACTATATAAAAACTATAAGTTTATTGTAATAAAATTTTTCTAGAAGTTTCTTGCAAGATCTTTTCGCCTGGTTAACAAAAGGACTTTTTACTTTTATGAATATTGAAAAAAACTACCAGTAACTCTAAATAAAGTAACACAAAATAAACACAAGTCGTAAAAAACTATAATTTTATAATTAAATAGTACAGGCTGGACTTCAAGAAGATCGTAATGATCTTATCACGAAGCCCTTACAATGTGTTTGATATATTATTATGATTATGTTAAATATAATTATATATTAAGTACAACTATGTTTATATATTCTTTAAATTTAGCTCATAATAAAAAATAAACTCAAAATAAGCTCAGTATAAAATATTAGGCATAACTAGCAGCATAATAACTAAACTTGATAGGAAAAAATCAAGTGTTTTTTTGTGTGTAATAAACAATTTTTGATATATTGTTTGAGAAAGGTAAGAGTCATTTAGATAATACACATAAACGAGTCAGTTCACTTTGTAGTTGATATATATGTATTTTAATTTATAGTCTTAGAAGAATTCTGAGTATCTGTTTAGATTCAGTATCAGATTTTTTAACTTTTTTTTCAAGAAATTTTGATTGCAAATTGAATCTAGATTGCAAATTGATTTATTTTTAGTTACTAGTTTGTTGTATAAATAAGGACCCCGATATGATATTGAGAACTGGGAAAGTTTTGTTTTTTTGAAAGGTGTAATAAAGTTTCCTTTTTCTCTTGTGTTATATTTATTAACGTTATTTATAAAAAAGTTATTTAAAAAATGGTTTGGTACTTGACCTAATTTAAATTTTAGCATAAACAATATATTTTGGTAAATATTAATTTGATAAATATTAAGCACATTCATTTCTTTAAATAAGGGTTCAGTGTGTGTAAATTTGTCTTTATGGCAGATTAGTCTAACAGCATGTTTCTGACGTCGATATAAAGTTTTCAATTTGGTTATATGCGTACTCGCCCAAGCTATATTCGCATATATGAGGTAGCTATGTATAAAAGAGAAATATATAAGTTTTAAATTACTTTGCGACAGCATAAGTTTTGCTTTATAAAGTAGACCTATGTTTTTTGATATTTTAGTGTTTAAAGCATTTATGTGAGCTTTCCAAGATAAATTTTCATCAATTATAACTCCTAAAAATTTAGTTTCGTGAGTTCTCTCAATTACTATATTTTCTATTTTTAGAGAGGGTAGAATATTTGGCAGTGTGTTTCTTTGTTGGTTTGAGTGAAATAAAGTGTATTTTGTTTTTTCTATGTTTAGGGATAACTTATTTGTTTTAAACCATATATTTAATTTTTGGAGTTCTATGTTTACATTATCATACAGATCCTTGATGTTTGTCGAAGAGTAAAATAAATTTGTATCGTCTGCAAACATTATAAATTCAAGTTTGCTAGAAACTTTTGGAAGGTCGTTTATATAGATTAGGAACAAAAGAGGAGCAAGAATCGAACCTTGAGGAACACAACAAGTTAATTTTAATAATTTACTGTGGTAATTATCATCTGTAATAACACACTGTTGTCTGTTATACAGGTAACTTTTAAACCACTGCAGTGTATGGTTTTTTAATCCGTATTTTTCCAACTTTTATAGTAGGATTTCATGATTTATTGTGTCAAACGCTTTTGACAAGTCTACAAAGACTCCTAATACGAACTTTTTTTCATAGATTGATTCACTAATTCTATTGACGAGGTCTACGATAGCATGCTCTGTCGAGTGCTGATTTTGAAAACCATATTGGTTTTCATTCAGGATTTTGTTTGTGGTTAGGTATTTATATAAACGATTGTAGATTATTCGTTCGAGCAGTTTTGAAAATACGGGAAGGATTGATATTGGTCTGTAATTATTTAAGGAAGATGTATCTCCGGATTTATAGATAGGAATAATTTTAGCTATTTTTAAATAGTCGGGTACAATTCCTGTAATTATTGAAGAGTTAAATATTTGAAAAATGGGTTTACTTATTTCTGGGAAGACATTCAAAATAATATTGGCTGGGATATTGTCGATACCTGGACCTTTGTTAATTTTTATTGTTTTAATTGCTGTTTCAAATTCTTCGTATTCTAGTTCTTTAAAAACTAGGGAGCAACGAGAGTCCTCGATGTAATTCTCAAATGAATTGTTTGTAGGTTGAATTTTAGAGGCAAGTTTGGAACCTATACTTGCAAAGTATTTGTTAAATTTTTCAGAGATAATTTTTTTATTATTAAACTCTTTTTCACTATTGAGAACTTTTGGAGGTAGTTGGTTCGAGTTTTTTTTATCTTTACCAATTATTTCTTTTATAATATCCCAGATTTTTTTATTATCTCCTTTAAATTTTTGTATTTGCTTTGAAAAATATAGTTTTTTGGATTTTAATTTTATTTTTTCAAATAGATTTTTATATTGTTTATACTTAGACAAATTAATATGGTTTCTATTTTTTAGATATTTTATGTAGAGTTTTTGTTTTTGTTTTGACGATTTTCTTATTCCTTGGGTAATCCATGGAGTGGTTAGGTATTTTGCTTTAATTTCTTTTTCGACCTTTGGAAAATGTTTATTGTAGAGATTTAGGAAAATATTTATAAACTTATTGTAAGCGAAATTTGTGTGTCCGAGGTTACATTCATGATATATTCTTGACCAATTTACTACCGCTAGTGAGTCTTTTAGTTTTTGGGTCGCGAATTTATTTATGCTTCTTTTGATGATTTTTATTTTCAAGTTATTGACACGTGTTGCTTGTTGTGATAGTGAGAAGTAAATTGGGAAGTGGTCAGATATATCCGTTTTAATTATTCCTACTTTTAAGGATGGATCTTGAATTGAATTTGTCAATATATTGTCAATAGCTGTAATTGAGGTGGGAGTTACCCGGGTGGGTTTGTTTATAATTGGGAAAATGTAATGTTGTATCATATCATCGAAAAAAATTTCGGTATTAGCGTGTTCGTGATAGCTTAGGTAATTTATGTTCATGTCACCAATACAGAATAGCTTTTTATGTTCAGCATTGCTTGTTGTATATATTTGTTTCATAAAACTTGAAAACATTATAATATCTCCATCGGGCGGTCCATAACAAGAGGATATTAAGAGATTTTTTGTAGTATCATTAATGACTTCAACTGTAAAGACCTCACTATTTGAATCAGAAATAGAAAGATCATTTCTAATTTTTGTGTTTAAGTCATTATGGATGTAGGTTAACTACTCCTTAAGAAGTTAAACTTGAAGGACACCATCCATGAAACGGAAATTGAGGAATTTTTTTTTAAGCGCAAAAAGTAAACTTATGCGTATAAAATTGCGTTAATAATATTTAAAAAAACCAATTGGTGTTTTAAAATACAAGATGCAAATACAGTTTAGTTTTCACCCAACTTTAAGATTTTTTGTTGAGTTGTTATATGAAAACATTTTGCCCCATTCGCCATGTTGCCCCGCTTTCACACATTATTAACGCTCTCTTTAAAACAGTTATGGAAAAAACTTTTCGACTATCATACAAGACTATATATATAAATGGTTTCGACTACCATGCAAGACTTTATATATATATATATATATATATATATATATATATATATATATATATATACATATATATATATATATATATATATATATATATATATATATATATATATATATATATATATATATATATATATATATATATATAATCTTTGAATGTCATTTTCTTGTTATACGTTAAAATATGGTTAGAATTTAAATATATATTTTTCTCTTTAATATATAATTATTTCGATATTTCGCTGATCTATTGTGATCAGCGTCATCAGGTATAATAAACAAAATTATATTTATTGAATTCTACCCATATATATATATATATATATATATATATATATATATATATATATATATATATATATATATATATATATATATATATATATATACATATATATATAAATATATATATATATATATATTTTTATGTTGATTTTTTAGGTGCCCCAAGAAGTCCTTACGGTCTTATCGCAGAGCACCGCGGAATATATATATATATATATATATATATATATATATATATATATATATATATATATATATATATATATATATATATATATATATATATATATATATATGTCAGCTTTTAATAAACCAACGCAAGTGACAAAATCTCGTCAACAGTAATTGAAAATACTCTCATTAACGATGATCGCGGAACCGGGGTGAAACAGGGATATTAATATGAGATATTTCCGGTCACTTTCCAATATTCATAAAAGTAAAAAGTCTTATTGTGAACCAAACGAATTTTATTTGAAAAGACGCAATCTCAAAACAAATAATTTTTATGAATTAACTATTATACTAAAATAAAATAAAAATGGATCATCGTATATATGTGTCAGGACACTAATGAAGGTTTTAATACTTTTTTAAGTCATTAAATTTTTAATTATTATAATGAAACCTGTTACTAAAAGATCATAAAAATTAAAACAATAGCGATATCCGTGGACAAATTTCTGCTAAAATGCTCAAAAAGAAAACAAAAACATAAATTTCTAAAAAATAAAAACACTGGCAATGATAAAATATACAAAAGTTAATATTATTTTTAAATCTTATTAAAATTATTCAATTATCAAATGCAAATTTGAAAGTAAAAAAAATGGTACCTCATTATTGCCATTATAGGAAGAATAAAAATGAATTCACCATCTTGATGGTTTTAAACAAAACAAACTTACTTTATTGATTTATCAAAAGCATTTGATATTGAGACCACTTAGTCCTCTTAGAACCACTGCATCCTCTTAGATAAATTAAAGCACTACAGGATAATTAATAAATCTTATTATTGGATGAAAAGCTTTCTTTCTAATAGAAAACAATATGTACATAAAGTACGATCCGGAGTATTAAAAGTCTTATAAAATAGGAGTGGACCAAGAATTTATCCTGGTGGACTCCCACAAAGACAAATTCTTTGTCCACTCCTATTTTTAATTTATATAAATGGTCTTTGCAACGCATTCTTAAAACTGAATTTAGTCATGTTTGCTGATGGTACAAATCTGTTTATTGCTAACAATGATATCAAAAACTATATGCAGATATGAATATTGAACTAAATAAAGTAAATACTTTTTTTGAAAAAACAAACAATATATTGTTTTATAAAACAATTTAATAAAAAAAATGTCTATTTAAGAAAAACTGCCTGATTTTTTTCTTCTTACATTAAAATGTCTTGGTTCAGCGATATATGCCATATATATGGTGTTACAATTAAAAAAATACAAATATCAGCATAATTATAATAAGAAAAACACTCACATACATACATATGTATACATGCTTATATTTACATATATACATATGTAAATATAAGCATATATATACTTACAAATGTATAGATGCGCACATATATAAACTGCTAACAATTAAGCATAAGCTAGGATCTGAAGATCACAAGATCTTGTTGTAAAGACAAAAAAATAAAGACAAGTAACATACTAAAAAATAAAGCAAAATAAAGACAAGTAACATACTAAAAAATAAAGCAAAATAAAGACAAGTAACATACTAAAAAATAAAGCAAAATAAAGACAAGTAACATACTAAAAAATAAAGCAAAATAAAGACAAGTAACATACTAAAAAATAAAGCAAAATAAAGACAAGTAACATACTAAAAAATAAAGCAAAATAAAGACAAGTAACATACTAAAAAATAAAGCAAAATAAAGACAAGTAACATACTAAAAAATAAAGCAAAATAAAGACAAGTAACATACTAAAAAATAAAGCAAAATAAAGACAAGTAACATACTAAAAAATAAAGCAAAAATTAAAATAAAAAAGCAATAAAATCCAAGTTGAATAACAGTTTTCAAAATATTAGAGGTACCTGAGTATATTATCAAATAAAAAATAATTTTTTTTAGATTGAGCTTGAAAAGGTAATAGGAAGTTGGTAGATCGAAATTCCGCAGAACAATATTATTCCATGGGTGGGGTCCATGATAAGCAATGCAAACTGATCAAATTTTGTGTGACAAAACGGCTCGTTTTAAAAATTTATGTTTTTCATATCGTATTTGTTGTTAGGTTTGAGTTTGAAAGTATTATTAAAAGCGGTAGTGATAAATTATTTCTCCATAAATATACAAAACAAAAAACTTTAAATACATTGAGTTCAAATAAATTTAATAATCTCATTTCAGTAAAAATAAGTTTTGTATGTTTAAAACGATCAGCATAGTTAATTATGCGGATCGCATGTTTTCGAAGACGATAAAGAAGTTTTAACTTTTTAAAGTACTCCCCCAAGTAGTGTTAGCTAAATTTATGTAACTGTGGATAAAAGAGAAATAAGGTTGACTTAAGCAATTTTTATATAGGTAGGTACGAGCTTTATATAGAATCCCAATGTTTTTTGAAGTTTTAGTAGATTCATAATTAATGTGTTGATTCCAGGAAATGTTTTCATCGAGATAAAAGCCTAAGAATTTTATAACGGAATTATTTTTCATTTTAATTTCGTCTATATAAAGTTGCGGCAAGTTTGTTGGTAAAAATTGCTTTTTTGCATACGAATGGAGTCCATTTCGTTTTATTAATACTTAAAGTTAGCTTATTACATTTAAACCAGTTAGATATATGTTATATAATTATATATGTTACATATTTTGGAATAATTCATTGCTTCATCAGCTCTGAAAAAAGTATAGCCAACAAAAAAGTACGTAACCAACAAAAACATGCCTGAAGAACTATTTGCTCTAAAGGTAAGCGTAAATACAGGATCATCTCCAGAGGGCGTATAACCCCACTACAAAAATCTTATCAAAAAATTAGTCAGCAAATTAGAACCCTGTTGTCGGCAGTCTACAATTTTCAGCCAACGATATATAGTCCTTGATCATCTTAGAGGGTAAGACTCATGTTTTTATAAAAATACAAATAAAAACTTTATATATAAATAAAGTATATCTATTTTATAACATAAGATACACAAAATAACAATAAGAATATGTTTAATAACATATTTTTTTTATCCTCCCTACTTTTTTGTAACTGCACGAACACAATTTGACATACTATGAATGCAACTTAAAGACATTTCTTTCAAATGTGCATTATAATTTCAATGCCAAATAACTTCTTCAATCATTTGGGTCCTATTTGTGACCTTTTCTAGCGAAATCTCTATTTTTAATAGCTCCCATACATTTTCTATGGGGTAAAGATTAGGGGAGTTCCCTGGCCAATCCAAAACTGGAATTTTTAGAGATACCAATAATTGTTAATAGATTTTGCCGTGTGGCATGGTGCTCCATTTTGCATAAATCTTTTCTTCTGTTTATTTGGAAACCATTTCAATTGAGTTAAAAAAATGAGTTTTAATGACCTTTTTGTGTTGGTCCTGTTTCAATCTTCCATCCACAATGTACCGTTGACCAAGGCCTTTTCCACTAATAGCCGACCAAAAGATGACTTAAGGAGGGTGTTCAATTGTTTTTTTTCGCACACCCCCGCACCCCCCTATCGCGCCGGCCTTATATATATATATATATATATATGTATATATATATATATATATATATATATATATATATATATATATATATATATATATATATATATATATATATATATATATATATATATATATATATATATATATATATATATATATATATATATACATAAACTACTAATGTTCCATTACATTATTTACTTGTTTTTATGAACAAAAATGTTTTCGTAGTAAAATAAAAAAAAAAAAACAATTCTCCATCAATAGGTAAAGCATATATAAAAAAGTATTTATAGAATATACTTTATATATTTTATCTGACTGAGTTAAGTGCATTTTTTTATAGAATATGTATATTTTTTTGATATAGAATATGTATATTTTTTTATAGAATATGTATATATTCTATAAAAAAGTATACATAGAATATTGTATAGAATATGTATACTTTTTTATAGAATATGTATATTTTTTGCTCTTGATTTTTTAATTCTCGCGTTGATTTGTTTATTATTACGCTGCGCTAAATAGGTATTGTGGTTTATCCTCGTCTTGCTAATTGACATTGGGAGGCCGCAAGCCTAAGTCTACAGAAGTCAAATTTAGTTCTCTAAATGTACTTAGTCCGTGGAGTTAGATGATGACGCTCTGCAGAGCGTCATCATCTACCTCCACGGACTAAGAGTAAGTGAATTTCGTGAATAATTAAGTGATAAGAGGGTAAAACAAGAAATAGTTTTGTTAGAAAGAAAGTGTAAATAAAGCGGAAAGACTAGAAAGTTCGTTCTAGTTAAGGGATCGCCCATAAATTACATGACGCAATTTTCAATCATTTTTGATCTCATTCTCCTCTTTCGTCACAGCATTTTAGTAATAATTATTACTAAAATGAGACTTAAGTCTCATAAAACGAGACTTAAGTCTCGTACGAGTTGTCAACCACTAACCCTTTCCCTCATTTCCTAGAGCGTGATGTAACTAGTGGACGACCCGTAATCATACAGTTTGTCTTAAATTTGCTTTGAAGATGTGTATTTACAAAAAGTTTAATATAACATTGACTTCCTTTTAAAACCAATCGTAAAGTAAGTTCGCTTTTTAATGACTTTTGGCAAACTTTTTTAAAATGTTTTTTTGGAGTAGCCTGGCTCAGAACCCAGAGGTCCGAGGTTCGACGCCAGCTCTACCCCAACAAGTGAAATTGGTACGGAAGGAGGCGTGAACTTCCTGTTAAATGCTCTCCCGCGGTGCTCTATGATAAGACCGTAAGGACTTCTGGGAGCACCTAAATACATACAAAAGAAAAAAATAAAACACATGTATTTAAATTACCTTTAGATGATCAGTTAATAATTTTAAAAATATTTTTAATTTTTTGTTTAATTATTTTAACCTTTAATGACTAATATGAAAAAGTTTGAAATACGTTTCTTATTATAAGTCTATAATAGAAATACTATTAAAGCTTTTTTTAAATGTGTGTGTAATTAAGGTGCATTGTAACATTCAACACTAACCAGAATGCACGGTAAGCCCATAATAGGACCAAACCTTCGTTTACTATAAAGCAATAACTTATTATTAAAGTTTTATTAACGTATCAAAGTCATAGATTACAGTACGACCATGTAAAACATAAACAAAGCACACTCGCACCTAATGAACACAAGTTAAAAATAAAAATCTATAAATTAAGTTGTAAAAGCACAAAAATCAGCACCGTTTATTTGCAGTAAAAGTGTAGTGGCCTCATAAGCAAGAAGATCCGAGTTCGATTCCCATCACGTCTCTAGTAGTACCGGGCTAAACTTGTTTCTCCACACAGCGGCCTTGTTCTTCAAGGTTCGTGTTTTGATAACTAACTCTTGAATGTAATCTCTACATTCAAGAGTTGGTTAATTTGAACATCCTTTTATTTTAGAATAGCTGAACAATGATTTGTTCTGAACTTGAGGAAAAACCAAGTGAGATCCATTCCAGTATTTTGCAGGATGCAGAATACTGGGATAGGTCTCACTTTGTTCCAAGATATTCTTCTAACTAAAAACTTTATCAAATCGGCTTTCCGCTTGGTTCCTGAGTTCTAGGCAAACTTCACAACTTTTAATTAATGCACCCCAATATTACATATTTTTTCAAAATATCCAATATTGGGAAAAGGTATATGGTAGCCCTTCCTTGACTCCCAACAATTATTCCAGCTTGTACCTTATGAGCACATTTTTTTTTGTTTTGTTCTATGATGTTGCTAAGTCAGGTTTTTCTGTTGATAGCAAAACATTAACTTGGTTTTGGAGCATGTGGTCGGGGGTTTAAGTAAAACTTTGAACTTTTATTATAACTGGGTTAGTCATACAAGTACTTATCAGTACTACGGTACTGGGGTTGAGAAAAATATACGAGACAGATTATAGACAGCTTTAAAAATTAACTTTAAAAAAATATATTTATATATTATATATATAGTTTGTTTTTGTAATACTTTATCCAAGAAGTAATATTTTTCGAGAAGAATTTTCGAAAATCATATCAAAATTTTCTTGAATGTGTTTACAATCCTGCAGAGCTAAATATTATTTCAGATAAGCTGTAACACATAAATGCTTTCTGAAAAGGTTTGCGCTAATTTTAAACCAATGATATATTATAACTAGATATCTAACTTCATTACGCCGCTTTTTGCCCTGGCAAATTAAATTTGTAAACAAATATTTTTAACATTTCTTTTCTTAAATGAAGTAAATCTATTTTAAATCTAAATACTATCGACGTAAAAGTCTTAAGCGGAAATTATAATACTTGTAAAATAATAATTTATGATTCCTTAATTTATTTTCGATTAAAAAGTGATTAAAGTTTTGAATAGAAAAGTCTTACTATTTTGAAGCATTTTTATGAATTAAAATACTTTTTAATAAAAAAAAGCTCATAAAAAAACTTTTGAAAATATTTTATAATTGTTAAAATGTGTTTTTGAATTATCTCTAATTTATTGGAAACTTTTGAGGCGCATTTTTAACTTTTATTCTACACTTCGGCTTCAGCTTTTGCCCTTTTTATAAATGGCGGACTTTTGTTATATACAAAAAAAAGCGGCTTCACTTTTTGTCAAATAAAACCTTGCAAGTTAGACATCTAGTTATATAATATATCATTGTTTTAAACATTTAATACACCCGTTTCTTGTTATTTAATTCTTTAGTTTTCTTTTTTTTATAATATATTTCGCTGTTTATATAAAAAGAAAATAATAAAATTACAATGAAACTTTTACATTACACAAAGAATATATATATAAAGCAGACAGGGGCTCAAAGAAGATAAAGATGACTGATGTCACCACAATCTTTTCATAGAGCTCCCTTACAATATCATTTAAAGCCCACTTAGCTTTAGAAAAATTTACAACAATTATTTTATCTATTAAATACTACGTGAAGAGTAAAGAAAAACTCATATATACATATATACACATTTATACATATACCCATAAAAACACACACATATACAAACATTCTTACATATATGTCAGAAATTTAGGAGATGCAGTTTTATTTGTCGTTTAAAAGAGAAAGTGCTTTTCAAATTTTTTATATTGTTATTTTTTAATTGATTCCATAATGACGGGCCTTCGCTAATAATTAAGAATTTCGACACTTGCGATTTTACTATGCTCAAGTGATAGTTATGGTTGTTATTTGACCGAAGATTGTATTTTTGTGAAAATGCTGATTTAAAAATATCAGAAAACACTTTTGGCAGCAAGTTATTCTTATGTTTATACATAAATATTAATATTTGAAGCGAATTAAGTTTTGATATATTTAAAACATTCATGCATTTCATTACAGGGGAAGGGTTTTCTGATCTCTTTAAATAGTTAACTGCTTTACATGCGTGGTTTTGTAGGCTCTGTAATCTTAATAACTTAGTTTTGTGTGTGTTAGCCCAAATAATAAAAGCATAGGAGAGATGACAATGAATAAGACTGAAGTAAAGCATTTTGCGTGATTTATAATCAAGAAAGGCCCTAGATTTATGTAATACACATATAGCAGAAGATATTTTTACTTCAATGAGACTAATATGTTTTTTCCATGATAAGTTCTCATCAAATATTACTCCCAAAAACTTTGAATGATTTACTCGATTTATTTCAATTTTATTGATTGACAGTTTTGGCAACTTTAATGGAAGATGAGTTGATTGTCTTATTTTATGGAAGAGAGTATAACTTGTTTTTTCACAATTTAATAATAACTTATTAGCTATAAACCATTGATTAAAGCTTTCTAGTTCAGTGTTCATTGTTTCGAACTTAAAACTTAACTTTACTTAAAACGAACTGTGTTGATCTGATGATGTTAGTCTTTTTTTTTTTTTTTTCAATTTTTATAATAAAAAGCTAAGTTTTGATTTTTTTTAAGGGTATAATCTCTTAGACCATACAAAGTTTGAACCTCTCTCAATTTATCTCCTAATAATAATATCTCCTTGAAAGTTGCTAAAGTATTGGAATTATATATAAAGTTTGACATATTTTAAATAAACAGCAATTAAAACAACTATATTATTCGTTTATCCACTGCCATTTAAGTTATGCAAATATTGTATGGGGAAGCGCGCACTAAACTAAACTTAAATCTCTTTATCAGCATCAGAAACACGCAGCTTGCTTAATTAATTTTGTACATCGTTTTTCAAATTCAAAACCACTTCTGAAAGAAATGAAAGCCTTAAATGTATACGAACTAAATGTTAATATTATTTTATGTTTCATGTTTAAATGTAAAAATCATTTATCTCTTGATGTAAATCCCATAAACAAATATAATTTTCGCAATGGAAAAAATCTACAAGAACCTTTCTGCCAAACTAAGTTTGAGCAACTAATTATTTCTTATCGCGGTCTTTATTTATGGAATGAAATAGTTTTGCCAAATTTTGATTTGTCATTGAAATGGACTTTAAATTCTTTCAAACGAAAATTAAAAGAAGTTATCTTTTCAGCAAAAAATATTTTTTCTTGTTTTTAGTTCATTTGTTTCATACAATTTATCCAGTATATCTATATTTTAAATGCACAGTTATATATAGTTTATGTTGATTCATTTTTAATGGTTAATTTGATTTTATTGTTATTATTATTATAATTGATATTATAAAGGGCTTCATGATAAGATCGTATGATTTTCTGGAAGTCCTGCCGATTATATTTGTAATTTGTAAGCTATTCTTTAATTGTAGTTTCTTTTATTAAAGGGAAATAAATATAGAAAAAAAAAAAAAATTTGATGGGACTACAAGGCCATAACTTTTTAACATAATTTTTAAAATTTATAAAAAAATCTCTTGCAAGAGATTGTTTTATTAATTTTAAAAATTATTGATAAATATAAATTTAGTTGAGAATAGTAAAAAATATTTTGTCAGCTTGTTGCTCTCACGTTTGGGGCAGGTGTCGCCAAATATATATATATATATATATATATATATATATATATATATATATATATATATATATATATATATATATATATATATATATATATATATATATATATATATATATATATATATATATATATATATATATATATATATAAATATATATATAAATATATATATATATATATATATATATATATATACATATATATATATATATATATATATATATAAATATATATATAAATATATATATATATATATATATATACATATATATATATATATATATATATATATATATATATATATATATATATAATATATATATATATATATATATATATATATATATATATATATATATATATATATATATATATATATATATATATATATATATATATATATATATATATATATATATATATATATATATATATATATATAGGCCCGCCCAGAGCTTTTGTGATGCCCGGGTCCAAATGTTTAATGGATGCCCTATCATACTTCAGGTCTTAAAATAGCAAATAATTTAATATAGTTTACTTTCATAAAAACCTAAAAACACATTTAATTTTGGTTTGCAAGAACAAACTATGATAAAATCAATTCTTAATTGACAAACACATCTTCCGGGCCTTCTTAGCAGCAAAATTTGAAATAACTTCTTCATAATTAACGTTAATGGCTAAATCTGATTCGATTGAAAGGATCATCAAGTAGCACAATCGCTCCTGGCCCATTGTGGAACGAAGATAATCTTTGATGATAGCTAACTTGCTGAAAGATCTTTTTCCTTCAGATGTTGAAACGGGCAATGTTAGAAAGATTCTAAGAGAAACACACACTTGCGGAAATATTGAATGCAGCCCCTTTGCATAAACTTCATTTAGAAGTTCGACAGGCTTTTCGCTGGCTAGAATATTTCTTCTTACGGAAAAAAAATGCCGAACTTCATCAGAAAATTCGTTTTTACATAAGTCTTCTGGGTAAAGTTTAGCCAGATTCTCAGCTTTTAAACCTAGTTCTTGGTCTGTTTGAGATTTCTGTAAAGACCAAAGGAAGGAAAACTTGCTACATTCCTCTTCTATTACTTTAAATCTTGATCTCATTTGACTAGTCAGATTGTCGAGTGCAACATTGAAGATATTACAATCAAAGTTTTTTGATGCTTCTTCATGGTTGTTACCATCAGTTTTGAAAAAAGATCATCTGAGATGATCTTTTTTCGCGTTCTCTTCACAGTAAACATTATTTTATCAAATTTCAAGTTCTTTGCAACTTCTGTTGCCTCTATCAAAATCAGGTCCCAAGACAGACGGATTCGATCCAGATCCATCAAAAGGCCATTTAGAATCTTTACTTCATCATCGAGAGTGAGTTAAAAACTTAATAATACTTTGGTGTTATTAATTGCAGAGAAAAAGTCAGTACTTACAATTAAAATATCCACTGAAGATAAGTTTCTTGTCAAAATATAGTCGGAACAAAATGCAGGCGAGTCAAAAACATACATATGCACAAAAGTATCCACAGGGACGCAAGGTTTAAGCTAAAATAAGCTAAACTATCAGAAGTCAGGCTTTTACAAACGTTAAATAAGAAAATTTTTTTTTAACGCTTTTTATTCTATCATGCGAACAAAAGGCCAATGAAAACGCGGGCGTTCAAATGGATAATGAAAACCTTGTAAAGTAATAATTATCCTATTTTAAAGGAGAAAGAAATTAATACACAAAAATTGCTTAATCTTTAAATACGTTATCAGCTAAATTTTTTATCATTTCAATAATTTTTTTTTTAAGGCTTGTGATGCCGCATAGACTGTGATGCCCGGGGCAAACTACTTCAATTGCCCCCCCTCCCTCTTGGCGGCCCTGTATATATATATTCTTGTTATTAAGGTGATCCAAAAAACCTAACAAACTCGTTACAGCAAAACAAGATTTAATTCAGGAGTCCACGCAGTTCACGCATTATATCGGTGATGCAAATATGGCAAGAAACCTCATAAACCTATTGATTCTAAAGCAAGAGCTCTTATCAATGCGCCACTGCTGATCGTTTTTATCTGTAAGACACTACTTCATATTATCTTTACATAAAACCAAAACATTTAAAACTTAATTATTCATAAAAAAAAAAAGAGAAGAAACTGCTCTAGCGCTGTTGGTTTACTGTTGTCTACTACATTATTCATCAGCAGTAAACTTTTATATCTTGCTCTTTCTCTTTTCATTTATTTTTTTACCCTTTTATGTGTCGTAATTATGGTTTCTATTTTTAGTTTTTTTTATTCTTTTAAATTTAAAACTTTTTTAAAAAGCTTTTAACATTGAAGTTGTCAGGATTTAAGTGCTAGTACCAATATTTTAAAATGCTTATGCGATATTAACTTTTTAAAAGAAAACCGTCTCGGTACAAAATCCAAATTTTAAATCCAAATTTTTTATTATAAAGGACTCTGCACGTTGTTTTTAACGAACTTTAACCAACGCGTAGCTTATAACAAATCTTTTTCTGTTAATTCAGCATTTTCGTTAATGATGTTTGTCAATTATGACTCAATAAAAAATTTAATGGCTTATAATTTCGATGCTAAATTTAAACCTACGCTGATAAACACCTCATTAAATTTAATAAATTTATATAAATTTAGCATTTATAGATTCATTTGATATGTCTTTAATTTGTAATTTAGTTTTTTTGAAAGTCCATTTGTTTTTATCCAAACATAACTTTAGTAAAATTCCAAGTTTTTTAAGTATTGCCTTCAGAGCCGTAGTTTTCGCTGGTCGCCCAGCATTTCTAGAAAATTGGCCTCAAGAAAAAACGTGAAGAAATTCAACAACCGTTTTTTCTCTATTGCTTTTTTATTTGATTTTAGCAGAACATCATAAAAGTGCAATCGCAATCACAATCGCAATCGCAAAGTATGAAAAATCAAAGTAATGATGTTTAAAACACTTATCGACAACACATCTGTAAAACGATCAATTAGACTGTACCTAATAGCGTACCGTTATGGTGACGTCAAATTGTTTGTTTGTCCGAATATCAATCCCACAACTACTAGCGTTTTTTAAGAAATTCTTTTGTTTCTGTGCAATGTTTGTCCGAATATCGATCCCAAAGTGCCTTACGTTTCTGAAAAAAATCCATTTTTAGACCCATAACGGTACGCTATTTAAAACTAGTTTTAAGGTTGTATAGTTCTTTTGGAGAATTTAAATGTTCTTCATGACTAAATCCGTAAGAACCTTGATAAAATTTTCACAGATATTGAGTGATAAACCCTATCTATGTTATCACAGATAGATTGTTCTGAAACAAGTTTAAGCGTACATAAATAATTTGCGTTGTGTTTTTAACAAATCTGTTGATTTTTGCCGCAAAGCGGTAGATTATTGTAAATCCAAGGAGATTTTTTCCAGTAACATTTTTCAATAACATCAATCAATCAATTACTTGTTAGTTTAAAACGTGATTGTAGAAAATGGAGTATAACCCTCTTTTAGTAGGCTTATTCAAACTGTTTAAAAAACAGACAGTAGATTATGGCACGCCATTGCGGCTGACAAAAACTTGAAAAGGTTCGGTTATGTTCTGCTGACTGTTCATGTTCAGAGAGAGCTGTTGGGCTTGGTTAAAAGAAAAAATATGGTAGGACTAGCAGAAGTTTACTTCTTATCAGTAAACTTTGAACAGTTTTAGTTGAGACTGGTAAACTAATCATATACCAGTTATGCGAAGCTCTGGTGACTAGAGCGTCAACCGATTTGATATAGGTAGACAATTGAGGCAAGCGAGAACAAGCGTTAAGAGTATCAAGAAGTCCTCATTTACCTTTAAGTTTAAAAGAAATTAGAAATAAAAAAAATGTATAGAAATTTATTAAGCTCTTCAGTGTTTTTAGCCTGTATACCACCAGGTTTTCTTATTCCCCAGTCAGCCATGACTATTAGTTCTAACTCTTAACTTGTAAATTAATGTTCCAAAATAATAAAAGCTCCACCGCTAAAATAAATTAAAAACTGAATAATGAAGCGTCACACGTAACATTGTAAAAACCTTGGGAAAAATAATAATGGATGTAGAAACAGCTCCTCATCCATTATTGCCTCTTTCATCAATATCTTAAGATATCTTAAAAAAGGACGAGATTGTTGACATATATACTTATCATTATTTTGCGACTTTCGACAACCTTTGTTCATTCAATGATATTCTAAAGGTTCTGTTTTTATTCCAACTTTAAAAATTTTTTTTTCGTCGATGTGACCTCTCTGTTGCCATGGCCTCCTGGAAATTGTGGGTAAAGGCGATTGAAGCCTTAATATTCAAATCAATTATAAAGACTTCTTTGAACGTTTGAAATTCAATTCAAAGAGATGTTTATATTTTGTATGTTTTAATTCATTTTCGTAAGTACTCTGCAATCAGTAAGTTAACAACGGCCAGTTGCCAAATGTGAATGTAAATGATCCGAAAAACATATAGCTTAAATTAAAAAATACCAGTTCATTTTTAGTTCAACATGGTCCAGAACATGTAAAGTTACAAATGACTGCTGCTTTAAAAACGGTAACTGTTTTAAAAATTCCTGGAAATTTAGAAATGAGGATATTGGCAAGAAAGAGAGGAAATGGTTGTTATATTGCAAAAATAAAGATGTAGTATTTTTTTTTTGCCTCTTATTTGTAACTGGGGCACATAATATTCCATTTTTTCAGTCCTATGGATTTGTGGAATGGAAATCTAAACTCAAAATCACAAAAATTCGTGGCAACACTAAAATTTTTGTGAACTTTTTAGTTTGCAAACTAAAAGGCATTAAGCCATTACACCTTAATATGTTCTCTGACGTTTAAAATACACGCCTGAAACTATAAAGATAATTATTAGTGTAAAATATAAAAGGAATTTAATTAAACAAGTTAAAAAGTAGTTTTAAAAAAGAAATTAACAATTATTTAAAAATTTCGACTAAAAAAATTTATACTAGAATTAAAAAACAATAAAGATAAACCTCAACTGTAAATTAGAATCAAAAATAACGCTTATGTAATTGAAACAGCGCTTTTTAAAATCGTAAAAAATAAAATTTCTGCAATGAGAGCATAAACTTATAAAAAATGCATATAAAAGGAAAAGAAACGATTCTTAGATTTTTTTTCAAAAAGACAAAACAATTCTAAAATTCTATTTTGTTTTTTTCATTTTGGATTCAAGAGTTTTTTTAAAAAGTTACTCTTAAAAACATTTTTTTAAGAGGCTTACTCTCGAAAACACTTTCTTTGAAGGTTACTCTCAAAAACACGTTTTTTGAAAGTTAATCTAACAAACACTTAAAATTTGTTAAACTTGTTTAAACTTGAATCACTCACTTTTTTTTGGTCATTTTGCAAACCTTTAAAGAATATGTTTACTTTAAAAGTCTTTACTTTAGAGTTAGAAATTTATTAGTACTATTTTTTTACAATTTTTTTTAAAAAAACGTTAAAACTTTAAAGAACTTTGAGTTTAGAGCAGAGTTGTCAGTCCTTGGCCTTGGCCTTGGCCTCGGTCTTGTCTGAAGGCCAAAAATAAAAGCCTTGTTCTTGGTCTTGGCCTTGAAACTGTTGGCCTAAGCCTTGAAAATTTTGGCCTTTGCTTTGATTATTTTGGCCTTGGCCTTTAACAAAAATACATAAAATTAAAGAACTAAAAGTTTTCATTCATTGTTTTTATATATTTTTCGTTTTCGGATTTCATATATATATCTACAAGTATATTTTCTGATAGACTTAGAGTTCTGCGCATAACCGTGGTCTATTTATACAGCATGTGGTTTTATTGTCACAGCACTTGCTACTTACAGTTTTGTTAATAACTGGCTTTAACGTAAGGCAAAAATTTAAGTCTTTGGTCATGAAAATGTTTAGGTAGGCCTTGGCCTTGAAACTCTTATTCTTGGCCTTAACCTTAAAACTCTTGTCCTTAGCCTTGTAACATATGGCCTTGACCTTGTTAACAACACTGGTTCAGAGTTTAATATGCGATAATGGAAAGTTAAACATGTGTGCTAGTAGTTGAACAGTGTCAAAAATACTCGACGTATTTACTTTAACATGTCTTCATTTTAAAATTTACTAAAAAGTTTAAAATCTCAAAAGCGCCATTACTAAAATAATATCAAAAAATACCAAACTCAAAAAAAAAAGGAAACTATAGTTTCCATTTATATGTTTTTAATAGTGAATATAGTTTCCATTTATATGTATATTATATGTTTCCATTATAATGGAAACAAATGTTAAAAATACATCTATTTGAATAACATGAAAAATAACTTTAAAAAAAATAAATAAATTAGTGTTATAGAAAGAAAAGATAAACTGTTGATTGAAAGACGCAATCACATTTGCATACATTAACTGCTATGTAGGATGTAGCAAATTAAAATGTAGGTTAAGCCCAATAAAGAATCTACACTTTAATTTTACATTTATATACTATATATATACTAAAGTAAGTTGACTGACTTTTGTCAATATTTTTTACAATGACTGACGGTTTTGGGTAGGACTAAGATATAGATTTGAAATCTTTTTATTTTGTGTTTTAACATTATCAGATTTTCTTATGTCATTTCAAACTAAGTTTTCCAATGTTGTTCAAATTATTGAAAAATGAAAACTTTGACTTAAACCTTGATGATGTTACTCCAAAGTAAATTCTTAAATAATTTTCTTAATCCAAAAGTAAATTATTTAAGAATTTAGTTCTGGACTAGCATCAAAATTTGTTTTTGCTTAAAGTAATTATATCTGAACATTTTTATATAAATAGTTAGTCATAAATGCTTTGTTTGAAAAAGTAAATTTACATTTTCAAAACGTTAACCTCATAATTTCCAACTTTCAAAAAATTTACGTAGAAGTAATTAAAAAGGTATATAACTAAAAATTACATATAACCACAATCAACGCTACCACAAGTTATTAGGTTCCATGCCTAAAATGCTTTATATACGGATGTTTTTTACTTAGCTTTATTCAAATCATATCACCCAAAAAGTCAGCTTTTCGTAAGACAAAACTCAAAATGGAAAAAATACTATTTATATTTTTGGTAATGATGCTCAGTGAAGCTTCAACTAAACCTATAAACAATTGTCATCGCAAATGTGGTTATCTTTTTTGGCATGCAGCTGGGACATGTTTACCTTCTGGAAGATGTAGATGTTGGTGGGGATGGACCGGTCCAAACGCAAGGTATATAGAAAGCGGAGTATACAAAAATCAACTGACCGCTGATTACTGTACTATTCCGTGCCATTTTACCTTTGATTTTCGAAACCCTCGTTGTACTAATATAAAACCAGAAGAAACAAGTTCAGAATATGGGTCAACAAGCAAGCCTTTGGTATTTACCACAGGTGAAAAATCTACTAACGCAGATCTCCCAACTGAAGTAACAGTTACTGAAATTCCAACATCCGTAATTAGTAATATTGACTTCATATCAACAACGTCTAGCACTTTAAATACTGAACCGATAAACTCGTTGTTAAATATTGAGTCAACAATTGCAGCTTATGAACCCGAAGTAACTAAAGAATCAATGGTAACTAAGGAATCGATGGTGACTAAGGAACCGATGGTAACAAGTAAGTCTACATTACCAATTTATTCTGAACCCGCAGAATTATCAACTGAAGAAAACATTAATTCTATTAGTACAAAGTCAACATTCATAGATACCGAATCTGTAGCAACTAAAGAACCAATTGTAAACGGCGGTTCTACATTACCAATTTATTCTGAATCAGCAGAATTATCAACTGAAAAAAACATTAATCCTATTAGTACAAAGTCAACATTCATAGATACCGAATCTATAGCAACTAAAGAACCAATTGTAAACGGCGGTTCTACATTACCAATTTATTCTGAATCAGCAGAATTATCAACTGAAGAAAACATTAATCCTATTAGTACAAAGTCAACATTCATAGATACCGAATCTATAGCAACTAAAGAACCAATTGTAAACGGCGGTTCTACATTACCAATTTATTCTGAATCAGCAGAATTATCAACTGAAGAAAACATTAATACTATTAGTACAAAGTCAACATTCATAGATACCAAATCTGTAGCAACTAAAGAACCAATTGTAAACGGCGGTTCTACATTACCAATTTATTCTGAATCAGCAGAATTATCAACTGAAGAAAATATTAATACTATTAGCACAAAGGCAATATTCATAGATACAGAATCTGTAGCAACTAAAGAACAAATTTTAAATGGCGATTCTACATTACCAATAAATTTTGAATCAGCGGAATCATCAACTGAAATTGAAAGGAAAATTAAAACTACGCAATCAAGCAAAGGCAAAAAGAAGAAAACAAAAAAACCAGTAACAAGGCCGAACGAAATTTACAGGTGAATTATTACTGCAAGAAACAACAGTACATGAGTTATCTAAATCTCTGTTGTTCAACTCGAAAGTACATTCTTCGAATTTTTTAAATAGTCTTATTTCATCTTCTGGTTTGATTCGGTATAAACATTATCTTTAAATCGTAAAATCTTCGACTTTGAAAATAAAAAATAAATGGTACATTTTTTACAATTTATTAAATTTTTTCATAACTTTCTCTAACTTATACATTTATGTAAATTGTAAACTGCCTGAGTTTACCGTAAAATATAAACGTTGATTTTCGGTTTAATAATTTTAAGCTTTGTTTGGTATTATATATTTTGTTTGTATGAAATTTATACAATTTAAACAAATTTGAAATTTTTTTATATTTTATATATAGTTGTATTTAAAAACATTTACAAAAATAAAAAAAATTTATAGCATTTTTCTTGAACTTTTTTTTTCAATATTTTCTGTTTAGCGGTTAAAAAATTTTTTAAACGTAAGAAACGTTTTGGCGCTCTAAGTGAAACGATGTATTAGCGCACCAATTGTAATTTATTTTTTTATCGCCACAAATTACTTTTATTTATGTTAAAATGAACTAAAATATCTTTATAAAATATTAAAATCAAATAAATGCAAATGGTTTAAGCTGCTTCTTTCATTTAAAATTACGTTTCCATGTTTAAGTAAAATGTTGTAACAATAAGAATAGATGGTCTCATCATCCAGATAAATGTTATTTTTTAATATTTAATATAAAATTTTTTTAAACCTCTTTAAAATTTTTATCTTTGTTTTTAGCTTTTAAAATAAAATATTTTTAAATATTTTAAATTTCATTAAAGTTCTTATCTTTGTTCTTTGCTTTGTTCTTATAGTAGTTATCTAGTAAAATCTAGTAAAAAAATTGACAAAAATATAAAAGTTTTGTTAAAAGTGAGAAATTTCTTAAAAAATATTTACACGTTACATTTTTACACAATTTTTGATAAAATTTTTTTGAAATTTACTTTTTTCAAAGGCTTGTATTATGTTTTCCCATAGCAACTCCCTTAGCAAAAATTCTCTTTAGTTTTTTTGGGCAAAATTTGAGGAAGCGGGTATTTTAGGCTTTTAAATAGTGTAAACAAAGCTTTAAAATATACAGAACAAGTTGAAAAAACTACTTTTGTTTTTTTGTATTTTAAGATAAGCGATTATAAATAACATTATTTTTGGTAATCAATTATGCAAAAAATCAAGCAGCATCACCTGCTTTCATTGACCCCAGGCCTCCGCCGTCCCAAATTTTTGCAAGACTCATTTGGCATAAGTAAGAGCATACTTAAGTTTAAAGTTAGCACAATGTGTGGAAGTGTCCTATCTGAAACATCAAAAAATGCTGGGTACGCTCCTGTCAAAATAATACTATAAACGTGTTAATTAAGTACATATTAGTAGCAATGATATACTAAATAACTAGATGTATAACTTGCGGGATTTTATTGGACAAAAAGTGAAGCCGCTTTTTTTTGCATTAGTAAATAGGGCAACACTTTTCGGATCGAAGTTAGACATCTAGTTATATAATATGTCATTGATTTGTAGTAATAGTAGTAGTAGTTTACGCTGTGTTAGACAGGCCCAGTGAATGTGTTGTTTTGCACTGTATTTATTATAGTATTACAGCAGTTATGTTTGATTGCTACTCTGCCATCAATTGAAAGCTGTTTTTGTTGTTACACCTTCAATTGAAAGTGTGTTCCATGCATCTAAAATTCTGGTTAAAAGGAAATCCTCCTTTTTATTAAGGGGGAGCATTTCTTTTGACTTAGCCGATGGGCTGTTAAATGTTCAGTATTCAAACAAGAGTAACTACATTGTAACCACTTTTGTGTAGATCTCCCAGCACAAGGTACGACGCTATTGAAAATACCGATATTACTATAAAGTTAGGTTTGTAAATCTTCCAAGATATTTTATTTTTTAGGTTTATTCAAAAATTTATTTTTTTGCATTAAATACTCTACTTTTTATATTTTTTTGCAGTTATCTTATTTTTACATGTGCGTTATTTTATATATAACTGCATTTAGTTGCATCATATTACTTCTTTTTTTGGTTTAGTTGGTGAGTATACGTATTTTAGAATAAAAGATGGTATTTTGATAAAAGATAGTAATAAAAAAAAAGTTAAGGATGTTATTTTGAGATCTAAGCAATAATAAACACTTAGGTGAAGTTAACCTTTAACCATTGACAGACTGTCAATCCATAAAAGTGTAAATATGCTTCTCTGGCCAATCATGTCTAGCGTCATGTTGACAATATTTGTGAAACTATTCCATTTGTTGTGGCGTTGTTTTGTGGATTGTAGAAGTCACCTAGTTTAGAAAACTTGAAAGACTTCACGGGGGAGTTAAGAAATTTTAGGAGGCATCCATAAAGTATGTATGCGGTAAAATCACTGATTAAGGAACCATTTCCCATTGTACTCACCTCTATGTTTTTTACGTCCCCCTTCTCCTCCGACTGCATATATATATATATATATATATATATATATATATATATATATATATATATATATATATATATATATATATATATATATATATATATATATATATATATATATATATATATATATATATATATATATTATTATTATTGGTGTCTATGTGATTGTTAGAAAACCTTTGGTGACGGCCAGAGATCTCAGGATTTAGGCGGTGTAAGGAGACAACTGGGTGGTCTTTGGAGGAGTGGAAGCAAGTATTTTTTGGTAATGAAAGTAAATTTGAAGTAATAAATAGAAAAAGTAAAATTCTTGTTAAAGATTTAATCGAAAAAGTATAGTAATCGCTTTGTTGTACCGAGGTTGCAAAATGGCGACGGTAGTGGGGCTGCTTTAATTTTAACTTTCAATTTTAAGTTTTTAATCATTTATTCAGGTCGAATCAACCAACATACATATATATAGACGCTAGAAAACTGCATGGTTCCATCAGTGGACATGCTGACTGATCGAAACGAATGGTGGCAATTTCAACAAGATTTGGCGCCTGCCTGCACAGCTCGTACTAAAAACATGGATGAAAGAAAATAAAGTAAATTTAATTCCCTGGCCAGCTTGATCACCAGCTTGAGTTTAATCGTATCTATTTGGGCTTAGATGGACAAGGAATTAATCAAGGTGCAAATACAATCCATAAATAGTCTAAAGCAAGAATTAGATACCATTTGAAGAAGTTCCAAACGAAACCTGCAGCAGTCTTGTAAAATCAATGCAAAAATTATGTGCTGTTTGCAAAGCTCGTAAGGGATATTTTAAATACTACCTTAGATGTTTTTTTTACTGCTTTAATTTTTTATGTATTACAGTTTTTTATTGATATTTTTTAAATTATGTTTGATAGCGTCTTTACCCAGTGGGCACCCGACGTCAATCCGACGTCGAATTTACGTACGATTTTCATGAGCGATGTCAAAAGACCTATTCCGACGTTGTTCCGATGTCAGTAAAATGACGTCGGGCGATGTCTTTATCTCAACATCCCCTGACGTCGTTTCGGTGTATTTTGACGTTGTTCCGACATCTTATAAAAGACGTCCAAAAAACGTCGCAGTACTGACATCGATCCAACGTCGATAAAAAGACGTCGGGCAACGTCATAATATTAACGTACTCCGATGTCTTTTGACGTCTTTCGACGTCAATCCAACGTCCTTAAAATGACGTCGGAACTACGTCATAAGACATCGCTGATGAAAATTTAATCCAAACCCAACAATATGTGTGCAATTGCGCTCTTCAATAGTTATGTGAACTAAGCGTGTTTTTTTATTAATGGAAAAAAGTTTGAATAATGGTTGATAAAACATTATGAGGTTTTGTATGATGCACTAGCATAGTTTTTTAACTATTAACATTTTCGAGTATACATTTTTTATAATATATAACTATTCGTTTTAATATTTATATAACATTTAAACAAAATTATTTCTTATCAAAGTAATAATTCCCAAATAGCTACAAGTATAAATTACTATATAAACTCATTGATTAATATGAACCTGTGGTGTAGGGGTAAGCGCGTAGGATATATTATCTAATAGACCGAGGTTCGATTCCTGCCTAAGGCAACGTTTTTTAGTTTTCAAAAAACACGTTGGATTTACATCGGAATGCCGACGTCGCGCAATGTCAGTTTATCCGACGTCAAATAACATTTCCATTTCCAACGTAAACCCAACGTCGATCCGACGTCGCTCGACGTTTGTTCGTCGTCGAAATGCCCACTGGGTATATACAGTTTTATGTTTTAGAATACCATCCAATATGCAAGATTTGTTTAAAGAAGAAATTTTTCTCGCAAATAAAATAAAATTTGTTCAATAACATTCTTCAGTTTTTAAATGGTAGTTTAAATATGCTTTAAGCAACAAAATTTTCCTGCGCCTATTTTTTTATATTTATATATATATATATATATATATATATATATATATATATATATATATATATATATGTGTGTGTATATATATATATATATATATATATATATATATATATATATATATATATATATATATATATATATGTGTATATATATATATATATATATATATATATATATATATATATATATATATATATATATATATATATATATATATATATATATATATATATATACAGACATTGTGAACTTAAAAAACATTATGAACATTAAAAAAAAGTATATTCCATTTATTTCACTTTAAAAAAATATTTTATTCCGTTTATTTTACACGTTTTAAATTTAAAACATAAAATTTTACTTTTTATAAAATTAAACATTTCGTAAATAGTTTGACCTCGAAAACTTTATTTCATAATTGAAAACTTTGACTGCAGAAAAGTTCAAAGGCCTTAAATTAATTAGATAATTTAACAACGTAGTATTTTTAACTGCAAACAATAGTTTCGAACAAATTACTAATAAGACAAGTGATAACGTTTTCAACGTGAGATCGAGAGATTTTCTCAACCTCTGTTAAATTCTCTTCTATTGCGTTGTCCAAAGGACTAGATTGAGGTTTCAAACGGTACACTACTGAAATTTCCTAAAAAAAAAAGGAAACTTAAGTAATTTTGAGAGTGACTTCCCAGCCGGCACAACTCAGAAAATAGTTACGCTTGGTTTCTGTTGCGTTTTTAAAACCTTCTAAAACAAAAAGAATAACACGTATCCTAAATGGTTTTTATTCCGTGAAATTAACTATTACTATTTACCATAAATACCAGTTGAAGTATTAATGGTTTCACCGTTATGGAAACGTAGTATTATATTTTAATAACTTTCCGTAAGGAATGTGAAACCACTGATAAAAACATGCAACATTTAAATTTGACTTTAAAACCTCAAAAAACACGTGTTAAACTCTAGTAAAACTGCCCGTAATAAACACGTGCTTTTGGTTTACGCCTGAATCGTGAAAAACACGTGCCTATATAGGTTTTATTTCCGAAAAAGAAACTAGATGTGCCGATCGGGTTTTATGTAATGAAAAGTGGAAGACAACTTATTTAAATTAGAAAATAGGTCCACTCATTCTTTTAAAATACTATAAGTAGCACTAAACTTCTAAGCATTTATAATAAAAACATTTGCAAAACATGAAAAGAAAAGAATCTTTGAGCAAATAATTTTCCTTACTTTAAAGAATACTCTTACCATGTTCCCATTTTTAACATCAATCAGAACAAACATATCTAAATTATCTGGGTTTAAGATGCACACATATACGTTTTCATCACGAGAAACAAACTTGCGACAAAGGGTTTCGTACTTTGTTGTTACTAATCTAATAACAAATGAAAATAAATATATACAATATAAAATTTAAATTAACTAAACACGTACAATGCAAACTTGAAACAAATTACAACAAATACTCAAAATAGAAGAACAAATAAAAATGATATTATCAATAAATCCGTTAAAAAAAGTTACCTTAAAAGGTGCGATAAAACTCCAGGTTTGTTTAACGAGATAAAATTTAATGCGTCATACAACCTTTTATCAATGGAACGAATTTTGTAAAATGAAACTAATTCAAACATTTTGGATACGTCATCATATCCTATGTCCTAAAATAAACATTTCCTCCTAGACCAAAACTCTATAGAACTGTTTTAACCAGAAAAAAAAAAGTTTTTAAAGGAAAAATAGTATTTCACGCTAATTATATTATTTTAAACTCTAGAGGGTTTCACAAATTTGATAGGTAAACACACGTCAAGGTAAAACTGAAAAAACTACATTAAAATAAAACAAAAATAAACAACTTTAAATAAACTAGAAATTAAACAGTTTTAAATAAACCAGAATTACACAAATATAGTAAATATTTCAAACGGTAATAATAATATTCAAACACTAAAAAGAATCTTTCAAAAATATTTCATAGAAGCTTTCAATGAGACCTAAATCGGGAAATCTGTATAGTTTTGCAAGATTGTACATGGAACTAAAAATTTTTTTTAGGAAATAAGTTTATAAGGGAAATTTCCCTTTACGAACTTACTTCTAAATTTCTTAAAACAACTGCTCTAACTCTAGTTCTAAATTTTTAATTTTTAATTTCCATACGCCATAAAATGTAAATTTTGGAATTAAATAAATATTTGTTACTATTTTAATGTGAAATGTTGTGCATAACTGGCGTTATTTATTGAGTAAAATTTATAAAATCCAAGATTTTATGAATTAATGCGGTGGCCAAAGTTATCCGGTAATGGGGTAACTTTGACAAAGTAATAGATTACCGTTGCGGTTCTGAAAATAGATATAATAAAATTTTCGCAAAGCTTTCTTGGATCGAAATGTGGACTAACAATACAAAATGCAAAGAAACATAATATCAATTCTGAAGAAAATGTGTATCGAAAAAACATAATACCAATTCAGCAAAAAAAAAAAAATGTTTATAAAAGTGCAACAAAACATTGTTATTAGGATTTATTCTCATCAGATTAAAAAAAAACCAGGAATAACTAAAGTTTCTAAGACAAACTTTGAGAAAGGGATAAAAGAAAAATAAAGCTTTCGAAATTATATAATTAATCAAAAAGTTTACATCTTGTAGATTTTTCACGTCGAAAAGAATGAAAGTAATACTAACATAGATGCAAATAATATGTATAATACAAATATGTTATAACAAACAAATTTTTTAATTCTTGATTAGTTCTGATATAAATACAGAATGCAACATTGTTGATTTTAATACTGGAAATAGCCATGATATTATTGTTGATTTTCTGTATCATTCAGTCCGTTACTATAGGAACATGAAAAGTATGATTTTATCGCTTTAATGAATCTCAATATTCTACTTTTATGGTTTTCTTGGACCAGCAAATTATTTTCGTGTTTTATAATTTATAATTTTTATATAACTTTCATATTTCAGCTCAAGGAGTGTGAGGGTTGAAACAAAGTCTTAATAGTTAAAAAGTAAAAAAGTAAAAAATTAATGCAATTAAAAAGAATTGTAAAAAGCACGAGTTTGAACTATTCAATTTACATATTTATTTGGATTCTAATTAAAATAAACAATTCAATCAAAAGTTCAGATTATTTGATGGAGTAATGCTTTACTTATTGGCACAAGCATTTTAATTAGTTTGTTTCTTCATAATTGATAAACTTTTAACAATGCTTGTGTGCTTAAATACCTTTGTAAAATTTAAATTTTGTTTTTACAAATTTAACTGTTTATTTATTTTGTTATTTTTTTCGCTAATTGCAATTTTTTCACTTTTTTTTCTATGTGTATATAAAGATTCCTTTGTGTAATCCTTATACAAGTACTAATACAAAAAAAAAGTGAATTTAAAAAGATTAAAAACCATTTTGAAAAAACTTTTCAGAGTTGAAATTTAAGCTTTTTTTTAAAATTAATGGATTATAACTTACTCATAAACATTTTTGTAAATATGTACTCATTTTATTTGGTCGCTAGTAACTGGTAAAATAAGAAAAAAGATAACGCACTTTGGTATACACAACCAAAACTTTGATTATTACATGACTGATGATGATATTAAGATCAAAATATTAACAACAAACATTGAAAGAGATTTAGGAGTTTTGATATCAGACAATTTAAAGTGTACAATGCAAGTCAGAGCAGCAGCTTCAAGAGCAAATAGCAAATTAGGTATTATTACCAAAGTGTTTAATTATAAAACATGTGACTTTTTCAAGAAACTATACTGTGCGTATGTGAGACCACATTTAGAATTTGCTGTTCAGGTATGGAATCCGTTATTAAAGAATGACATTGATATACTTCAAAATGTGCAAAGATGTGCAACTAAGATAATACCTGAAATTAAACACCTTTCATATGAAGAAAGGTTAATCAAACTGAATTTAACAACACTAACCGAAAGAAGAAAACGTGGTGATTTAATTCAATTCTATAAATATTTCCATCATATTGAAGATATCTCATGGCACAATCCGCCTAAATTTTGTGAATCGTTATTGTTGTCTGGACCAGCTGCTAATATAAGATGTAATTAATTTAAACACAGTTTATGCACTTAACAGTTCAAAAGTCAAATTCGAAAACATTTCTTCACAAACCGAATTGTAAAGACATGGAATATTTTACCAAAGTCAACCATTGAAGCATTAACGATGAACAATTTCAAGAGCAAAATAGACAAATTATCTTATATTATGTCGACTACTAACTAAACTTCTAGAAACAACATAAATAACAATTATTTGTTTATATTTTTAATCATAAAATTATTATTATTAAAGTCTGTCACAGATTTAACATGGCGTTAAGTCTCAACAGCAATAATAATAATAATAATTATTAAATAATTAAATTAACGTGTAAAACTGAAATTGTCAATTCATTTATTGTCTGCAATGATGTGCAAACTAAAAAGAGACGGAGAAAGAAAAAGAAAAAATAATAATAATAAAAGGAGAAAAAAGCTAAAACCTACAATAAAAATTTTTAAATAATAACAAATAATAAACAAAATAAAACTTTTTTAATTTTATTTGATGTTTACATTTGTTTTTATAACAATAAACTATTAATTTCACTATGATGTCAATTTTTAAATGCTTTATATTAATTCTAAATTGTAATGTAAGACATTAAAAAAGAAATCATCGTTGCTTCCACATAAATTTAAAGAGCTCTTTCATGCTCAAAATAATTTTATATTATATATCTTCAAATCTACTAAAACTATATAATAGATACAACTTAGACTATAAAAAAACTCAAAACTATAGACAAAAATCTAGTAAACAATAAAACAATATAAAAGTTTCAATCTTCAAAACAATTTTTATTTCAAAAACTATCAAGCTGATTTAAGCTGTTTTCAAATAACCTTCTAAATTCATAAAACATTTACAAACAACTGATTGACACAATACTTAAATCAACTTGTATACTCCCAAACTAACTTGTTGGCTGATATTATTTCAAACTATTGACATTACAACAACAATTTGTTGACATGACAACAATTTGTTGAACATCATAAACTTTTTTTATTTTTATAATTAGGAAAAAAATAAACATATAGCCTCAATTTACATATGAAAAAAACAACTTACAAAGTATGTATCACACACATCATAAAACAGGTTTTTTAACCTCCATTGAGATACTGCTAAAAAATTACCATGGATACTAGATTCATCTGTATTACTTTTTTTTTTATTCTTTCTCTGCATAGTTTCTTCATCAAGTGTTTTTTCATTAGCAAGGATTTCATGCCAACACAAATCTCGCCAACAATGGCTGAAAGCGTCATCAAATTTTTCATGTAATTTCTCTAAAACCCTACTTCGCTCAAGCTGAACAAATTTACTTTCATTTCTTAAAAATGTTTCTAAAGTTGATGATGTAGTCTTACAAAATGACTCTGGAATGGAAATATCAGAGTCAGTTGAATCTGAGCACCGACTATCGTAAGAGATATTTGATAAAGAAGATCGAGCAGATGTCTGAACACTACTCTTCGTGCTTGAATTTATATCAGATAAATTTATCTCCATAAGCTGCTCTTTATCACTATCCAATGAATTATGTATCCATGATGGAGTATACTTTAATATCTCATTTGATATTTGTTGGGCTGTGTTATCTGGTGCTTCTGTGCAAAACCGTACACGACTTCTTTGTTTTACTAGAAATTAAAAAATATAATTTCATGATAAACATTACACATAAAATTATGCAAAACTCGTTATAAACTACTGTAATATAATAATATATGTACAATATATTCTAGCTCAGTAGCTAGTGGATCTGAGCCCCCTCCCCCAATTGGGGGTATGAGGTAGCCTTGTGCGTGCGTGTCTGTACCTGTATGTGTGTGCGCATGTACATGTGTGTGTATTTACAAATAATTTTAAATGTATTCCGCAAATTAGAGTGTTCAATGTTCTTAAAAGAACAGTGCAATAATAACTTAGTAGAAAATCAATTATCAAATTTTTATTTTATTTTACTTGGTGTTTCATCAATATAGATCTATAAAAAATCAATGATCAAATTCTTATTTGCATTCTTTGGGAGCTCAGACAATAAGAGATCCAAAAATACATCAATTTAAAGTTCAAAAAATAATAAGGATCCACCATTGGGTTTTTAAAATATATTTTCAATTCAACAAACAACAACACTAATCATAATTAAACAATCTTGCACATTGTTTTTGAAGAAATTCTTTATGTGATACATGTTACAATTGAAGTCCTGACAATAGTTATTTTACAAAATTTACTGTTGTAAAAGATAGAAACAGATTATCAAAAATATTATCAAAAAAACACTTCTCAATGTTAGTAAAGATTAGCATACATGTAAAGTACTGAAGATTTATTTATAATATTTGGTAAATATGATACTCATTTCCAGTACCTTTTTCCATTAACATCTTTCAGTAATTTGTTTCCAGTAATATGTTCTAGTAATTTGTTTACAGTACAATGTTCTAGTGTTTGTTGTTGTTAAAGATTTAGTTAAAATAGTTCAAAGTTCAAGAAAGCCTTTAAGTAAAAATGTGATAAGAACATTGTAAAAATTCATATATTTATAGCAGTGGTTCATAACTTTTGTAGTCACGGAAACCACTTTCAAAATTTTATCTGTAAATGTATAGGGAAAGAAAAAAAAACATTTATTAGTATCAAGTAAAAATTATTAGTATCAGGTAAAATTTATTAGTATCAAATAAAATTTATTAGTATCAAGTAAAATTAATTAATATCAAGTAAAATTAATAAGTATCAAGTAAAATTTATTAGTATCAAGTAAAAGTTAGGGCATGACAGTTGTTTGATGGTTGTTTCTTTTCTATATTCGAGAAATTGTTATTAGAAGACATAAAACTCATATTATCTTTAATGTCTAGTTGATTTTGTTTTGTTTTGTTTGTCTTGATTTGATCTAGTTTTTATTGAGACTAATGCTGAGAACCCTGAATCACAAAGGTAGCAAATAGAAATAACAGGGAGATTACATAGTGGGAAAAGTGTTTATTTTGCAATTGCATAATGGTATAAAACTCTTGAATCTTGAACCTTTAAAACTCTTGGATCTTATGTCCTCTTGAATCATCCAACTTCTGTATAGAACAAGAGTTACAAAAACGGAAACTTACTTTGTATTTATAGTTGTACATAACATACAAACACTAAGAGCTAGCTACACTGTTATATATCTGTTCTCTCATCTAGTTGCATGCTAAATGGAAGTGACGAAGAACTCAATTCATTAATCATTAATGACTTGCTGGAAAATGTTGGAGGATTTCCTGTTAGTAAAACCTATTTTGGGTAAAGTGCCAGCTTTCTCAAATCAAGCTTTTTTTGGCACAAAAAACATTCTTAAACGCATCTCCTGGGTGGACAGATTTAAAATGTTCTCACAATTTTTAACAAAGTCAAACTTAATATTTTCTGGAGTAAATAGGGCTGTATCACTTATGACAATATTGATAGCAACAATTTAATAAAACTGATAGTTTGATTATTACTACACGTAATAATTTCTTTTTTGCTAATTATCATCCAGATCAGCAAATGTAAGCCAGTTGTCAAAGAAGACTTTGTCTTTTTATTTTTGGCTGCAGATCTTGCAATATTTTGAGAACAACATTGCGATAAAAAGTTAGTTTACACAAATATTCATGGCACTATCTGTGTATTACCAAATATTATGGAAATGATGTCTTTTAGTAGAGAAAATGCATCTTCATAAAACATAATTGGCTCAGCTAATTTTATCTTTTTCCACTATTTTTCATATGCACTTTAAACCACCCTTCTCTGTTTTTGTTAATTTTGATTTATTTCAGTCAAGAATTTTGGTTTAACATTCTAATGTCATGTTAAACCAATCTTACACTGTTCTCTAAAATATAAGAAACCAATCTTACACTGTCCTCTAAAATATAAGAAACCAATCTTACACTGTCCTCTAAAATATAAGAAACCAATCTTACACTGTCCTCTAAAATATAAGAAACCAATCTTACACTGTCCTCTAAAATATAAGAAACCAATCTTACACTGTCCTCTAAAAACCAAACAAAAATTTTTTTCAACTTTAATTACTAAATAAAGCATTTTTTCTAAATGCAAAAAAAAAAAAAAAAAAAAAAAAAAGGAACTAAATTGTTAAGATTACATAAAAGAAAAAGATTTGAAAATAATATGATTACATGAAAGTTTTCAAATCAGTTTGAGATCAGACAATTGATCTGGCCGCTTCATTACTTCAATTTGATTTGTCGCAAAACACAGTTTAATAAGTTTAGAGGTGTGGTTTGAGATGTTGCATGTTGAAACGTCCATAGAAGAGGAATACTATTAGCATGAGGTTACTATTAGCATGAGGTCTTTTCCTCAAGAATATAAAAATAATCAAATCAATCTAACATCATTTATTCAATGGTCCAACTCCAACCCCAAACCATTGCCCTTTTTCTGCCATCATGCTTGACCATTCTTGTGTATTAGGATCGAAACATTACTTTTTAGTTATATGTACCTTTAAATTGCCATCAGGCAATTTAAAGGTACATATAACTAAAAAGTAATGTTTCGATCCTAATTAATAAGTAATTGCCACATTCACTCAGATCACTCATTTAAGAAGCTTTTTTTTATAGAAAAACTTTTTTTATAAAAACAAATTCAGTAATTAAAGTTCAAATTTTTTTTTATTTCGTTGGTTTTTTAGAGGACAGTTAAAAGTTTTGTTAGTTTTTTAGAGGACAATTAAAAGTTTCGTTGGTTATGTTTTAGAGGACAGGACATTAATTTTTAAAAACAATTTTTTATAATTTTAAACAAGTAAATTGCTAATCATGATTTTATTTCTTTTTTTTTTTCATCCTGAAAAGCATAAATTATTAATAGTGCCATCTTTTGAACTAGTTCATAACTTAGTAACAACAGATGTACATCTGTTTGTTACTAAGTTTGTTACAACACCTACATCTTCACCTACATCTTTTTGCATTTAAGTTGCCCAATTTTCGCTTTAATTTGGCATTTTTTCATTTTAATTTGGCGTTTTCACTTTACAAATTATAGTGAAAATTGCTAAATTAAAATGAAAAAATGCCAAATTAAAATGAAAATTGGTCAACTTAAACACAAAAAGGAGTAGTTACCACTTAATGTAACTTAATAACAAACAAACCAGCACAAAGTATTATTTCCATAGAAGATTCTTTTAGCTGGATTCTTTTCTATAAAATTTTCTATAAAAGATGGGACAAGATTTAGAACAGCATTGTCTTTTTTCCAGTGTTTTCAATTACTACTATTTTCTATTTAATACAAAGCTTTTTGAAGTGATAACAAGTTAGCTATTTAGTTCATCCTGTTGTTGAAGTATCAAATGAATTTCTGCAAATTCTTCAGCTTTTTTTTTTTTTCTTATTGGTTCCACTTTTTTTCTTATTGATTTCACAAATGAATTTAAATTCAGATGCTGATTTTACTTTTAATTAAGTTTTCATCAGGTTATTAGGTCTAGATTATTAGTTTTCATCAGATTATTAGAAATAGGTTATTAGTTTTCATTAGGCTATTAGAAGTAGATTGTTAGTTTTCATTAGGGTATTAAAAATAGGTTATTAGTTTTCATTCTTTTGTAAAAAAATGCACATATGTTTCACTTGCTGTTTAAGTAGTTGAATTAAATTTTTCTGAGACAAGAGTAAACAATTTTTGACCAATGTAAGTATTGGCTATTGTTAGTATAGCATATCACAATCTCTTTTTTTTTTCAGTGTCATAATATTTAACTTTACAACATCAAGAGCTTGGACAATATCAAAGGTGTGTTTCTTTTTTTTTTAAAATCTGTTCTGGTCCACAAGAGCTGCTGTTAAAAAATAAAATTCCAAGAACTGTTTTAAAATACTGATTAGAAAATTTCATTTTGTTTTAGTATCCAGAAAAACCTAAATCTGATTTCAAATGTTTTGGATAGTATTTAAAATTGAAATTAAAAAGCTTAATTTAAAAAAAAAAAAAAGCATTTGGAAAAAAACAATAATAAAAGTTCTAATATTTATCATAAATTTTATTATATTCAAAATGTTTATGAAAAGTTTATACTGTTTTGTGTTTTTTATTTTATTTTATGCATTATTGTTACAGTATAATGTATTATGATACATGTATTGTTTTGAAATTTTGATAAGATCATTGGTACATATATATATATATATATATATATATATATATATATATATATATATATATATATATATATATATATATATATATATATATATATATATATATATATATATATATATATATATATATATATATATATATATATATATATATATATATATATATATATGTATATATATATATATACATATATATATATATTTTAAAGTAAAAAAATATCTAAAACATATCTGATATTAGAGAACATATCTGATATTAAACACATAAAATGAGCTTCAACAATTACCATCAATTACTATGATCACTTGCAGTTTGCAATAATGCAATAGTGGTGTAGTGGTAGAGTGCTTGCATCATAAACAAGAAGTTCCAAGTTTGATCCCCACCATTTCCCAAGTAGTACTGTATTCCATTTGTTTCTCTTCACAGCAGTTTAGTTTGTTAAGGTTCATGTTTTGCAGTTAAAGAGTTGAGAGAGGGTTGTAACCACAATAAAAGTAGCCTCCTCAACTTTAGTGGCCTTCTTGGCCTTTGGGAGGTGAATAATAACAAAAAAACAACAACAACAACAACAAAAAAACTTGATTCATAGAGTATGTTAATATAAATATATTACCATTTTCAACATTTTCATAAAACACAACTGAATCCATTCCTGAATTTGCTTTATGTCTTCCTCTTAGAGCAGAACTTACACTTGTTAGTAAGTGAGGCCGTGGATAAAATTCTTTTTTATTTACAAGAATCAAATAAAATGGAATATTAAGCATGCCATTATTACTATCCACACAAAAATGAACAGCAACAAATCCGTCAAAATCTGTGGTATCACGTCGTGTTCTCCATCCCTCTACAAATTGTACTGGTTGCTTCTCTGTGGTATATGTGTAAAACAATAAATAGTCTTTGGGATCAAAAACATCTCTAGTAGGGCTCATTTCCAGTTTTGCAAGACCAAAATTACTAGCTTTTGTAATAAAGTATCTATAGACTGTATTTGCATTTAAGCCAATGGTGCAAGATATGTTTAGCAAACCTATTAAAACAGAAAAATAATATAATATTTTTTTTTAAAGAACCAACTAAAATAGAAAAAACATCATCATCATCATCACCATCATCACCATCATCATCATCATCATCATCATCATCATCATCATCATCATCATCATCATCATCATCATCATCATCATCATCATCATCATCATCATCATCATCATCATCATCATCATCATCATCATCATCATCATCATCATCATCATCATCATCATCATCATCATCATCATCATCATCATCATCATCATCATCATCATCATGATCATAATCATCATCATCATCATCATCATCATCATCATCATCAGCATCATTATCATCATCATCATCATCATCATCATCATCATAGCCATCACAAAAAATGTTTTACTTTTACGAACTGGACAAATATATTCTTATATGAACATATATGGGGAAGAATCATAAAGAATCAGGATTGGCAAAAACCCGGGTTTTTTTAAAAAAACCCAGCCCAGTGGGTTTTTTTGGGTAATTTTGGGTTTTATTGGGTAAATTTGGGTTTTTTTGGGTTTTATTTTTATTTCGTCTCTAAAAAAATTTTTTGTTTTTTTGTGTAATGATATTGAAAATTAGTTTCATTTTCTACTTTAACTTTATTTAAAATATATTTTATATATTGTTATTTAATAATTTATAACAAGAATTTTTCAAATTATTTTGAAAAAGATTTTTAATTATAATTTAAAACTGTAAGAAAAAAAATTTTTCACATTAAATCTATATGTATTGATTTATTTTAAATTTAAAGTATTAATCTATATAATTAAAAATGTCAATGAGAAATGGGAAAAAGAAGGCTAGAGAATGGGAGGTAGTAACTGAAGTTTCAATTAAACTTTGAAATTGAAATTCAAATGAACAAACTTGTTTCTGCACAAAAAGGCCTTGTTTATAAAGATTTGTGTTTAGGAGTTTAGGAGTTGAGAGAGAGAGTTGAAACCATAATAACGTAGCCTTCTCAACTGTAGTGGGCTTCTCTGGCCACTACTACTCATTCACCTTAGGAGGTGAATAACATAAAAGATTAAAAAATCTCAATCGATAAAAATATTTGCATAAAAATTGTAATAATGTATTTCCAAATAATGATTCAAATATTAGTAAACCTGCTCTGATAGCTGTTATTGTTAGTTATAATAGTTAATAATAATTTGATTAATAATAATAGTTAATAATTATTTTAGTTAATAATATTATAGTTATAATGTTAAAGTTAGTTAAAATAGTTCATAAACTTATTAAATATCTTAAAAAAACCCAATAAAACCCAGATTTCCCCGGGTTTTATTGGGCGGGTTTTTTTGGGCGGGTTTTTTAATGCCAACCCTGTAAAGAATGGAACAATTATTGAGTGAGACAAAATCAAATTTGCATACAAGCATCTATAGATGGATACTCAAACTCCTGTGGTAAGAAGTTTTAAACACAACCATCCAACTGACCGAATCATTATTCCTATTATTATGGTTATTATGTTCCTATTATTATGGTCTAAGTGTAATGGCATTAGATAATATTGTGTTTTGAAAAACAAAAATTAATTTTAAAAAATAATTTTGTTTTTCTGATTTTGCAGCAATTACTAAGAAAAATTATACTCCATTTTTAAATAGTAGTCTCTAGCTTCAAAAATTTTAAAGCATTTACATTTAGGTAATGCTGTTTTTAGTCTGGCCCTTTATTTGAAAATAAAGCAGAAAGCTTATTGAATGGGATAAAATAATTATTGAATGGACTTGTTCAACTAAACTGTTGTGAAAAAAGCAAAAAAGATATTTTGACAATTTAGTTATGGTCACACATATTTTTTATTTATTAAATAGTCAATTCTAGTTCTAATAGTGCGGTTATAAATAAATTTGCTTTATAATAAATAAATCATTGCTTTAGGTAAAACTTGTTATATTTAGATACATATATATATTTAATAAATTGGTTTATTTTTGGTATTAAGTTTTGTGTTTGTAATTGTATTTATACACACACAAATGTGTACACACAAATGTGTACACACACAAATGTGTACATATTTTGATCATATAAGACAAATTTTCTATGTAAAATATCTAAAGCTGCTAGAAAACTTTTTCATGCGTCTGATGAAAATCTTTTCTGATAAAAAACTTCATGCTTTCATACTGATCAAAACCTTTTTCATGCTTCTGATGAAAGAAATTGTAGAATATTTGCAAATGTCTTTATTAATTTTACTTTTTAATTGAAATACCTACTAGGCAGTTAGTTTACAAGTATAGTGTACTGAATTACAAAAATATACCTGATTCATGGGTTACTTACACTTAGGGTTGTGTAACAAAAGTAGCTGGATGACATTTGACAACTTTTTAGTTGCAATAAAGCACTTTGTATCCTATGCTAAGCCATCTGTTAATTATCCAGTGATTAATAGACAACCATGACAGCCACATTTCATTTGAAATAATAAGATTTACAAAGAAGAATTTTTTAATTTTATTAACATTTCAGCTACATTGAAGTCATAGATTGCAGCCAATAACAGATGTTCTAGAGTTTAAGTCTTTTAAACCTTATTTTAGATATCTCAGAATGAATGGTTGGCTTCTAATCCAGGAAAGATGTGGAATATTTAAAATTTGTCTCAGCTATAATATGTCATTCACTATATAAAATATTTGCAGTGTGTTTCTTAAATGTGGAATCTATCCACTCAAAAAATATTTAGGGAAAGTGCTTTCATATCATCTTGTCAGTTTTTTTTTATCTTTAAAACAAATAAGAAATCAATAAAGATGTAGCACATGCAACAAATAACACACCTGTAAATAATATAATAAAGATTTAAACCATTATTCATTGCAAATTCGATGAATATTGCAAGAATTGAATCCGTTTTAATGTTGAATTGCATTTTTATTGCAACAGCTTTTTCAAAACTGCAATCTGATTTTAAACTTGAACAACTCAAAACACGTTTTTAATTCTTGACTGAATGAGGTGACAAACTTCATTCAGTCAAGCAATTAGAAATTCAACAACTAGATAATCAACATTCATATGAAAAACAATCAAGCAGATTCATCAGAATTATCAATGAAATTAATTAGTCAGGAAACCATTTATCAATACCCTATCCAAAAAAGACAACAGGGTCAAAGTACAATATTAACTAAAACTTCAGAAAAAACAGTAAATGAGAGGAAAAAAAATCAAAACTGATAAAAATAACACAAAAGAAAAACTGACTTCAGAGGGGTCAGTTTTTCTTTTGTGTTATTAACAACAACAAAGTATTTGCAAAATATGCAAATGCAACTGAAAAATGTTTTTGAGAATGGTTGGATTTAGTGTCTTACATGTCAATGATGGATATGTGGTAATTGTAATAAAACAGCAGTAAGTGTTATTATGAGTGTGAGTTATGTGAAGTTGACTTTCATTTTTTTTTTACATTTCCTTTAATATCATAATTATTCTTACATGTATTTTGCAAAAAGCAATAAGTGTTGTTTTCTGTATGTTGGTTGAACATGAATAAGATTTAATTTTTCATGTCTAATAAGTTGTTTCGTTGATGAGTTTTTTAAAGTAAATTAGATACTTAATTAGCTAATAATTAACTTCTATTGATTGAATTTTGCCCAAACTTTTACACAACACTATTTTGTTTTACTTAAAAAATCAATTTATTCTATTTTAAATGAAAATTATTGTTTATAATATTGATTTTTAAAGTAAAAACTTGTCAAATTTGTTAATATGAGGACATATTTAAGGGGTAAACAGATTCTATCTGTTGACCAGCCTCGCACCCCTTCCTCATCTATTAGGCTGGCGCAGATGTACTTTTAATACATTGTTTCCAGTTTAGGATGTTGAACGCTGGATCTTCTTGACTCAATGCGTGTGTATTGCTTGTGTCTCTATTTTTATGACTGGGCAACTCATTCTATTATCTCCTAATGAGGGTACAGCTCTAAAACTCAGTTTTATGGTTCTGAGGCCGGCTGGTAGTCAGGTTTCCCGAACTCTGTGGTAGCTCTCAGAGAGGCTGATTCCATCAACAGCCGAAAAATATCAGAGTACTAACAGTGCCATGTTGCGCATGGATGGTGTCCCTGTTTGTACTTTTGGTATGCATTGCAGAGGCCACATTTGGAGCCCTTTGTTACGGCTTAGGGTTTATTAATAGTAATGAGGCTATTGCTTAGTTGTTAAAAAGTGTACTGAGTACTATCTATACTTGAGTCAAGTTCTTTATAAATTTAAAATGACTAAAGTACCTAAAACTAAAAAACACAAAAAACCATCGTCATCACCAAGTTCTCTAAACCTATCATTTACTAATATTCGTGGTCTTCGAAGTAACTTTTCTTCTGTTGAGTCTTATCTCTTGCAAAGTTCACCAGACCTACTTGCTCTTTGTGAGACTAATTTGAGTTCGGCTGTCCCATTTTGTGATCTTAGTGTTGATGGTTATCTTCCTTTAATTCGTAAAGACTCCAATAATCACATGCTTGGCCTGGGCATCTACATTCGTAAGAACTCACCCATTTGTCGTGAAACTAGGTTTGAATCTACAGACTATTCATTTATGTGCTTTCGTTTAGCACAACTTCACTCTATCGCCTTTCTCTTTGTTCTATATCGCTCTCCTTCATCCCAAGATTGCACTATTCTTGATGTTATTTCTGATCAAATTGACCAAGCCCTCTCTCTTTATCCATCGGCCAATATCGTCGTTGTTGGTGACTTTAATGCCCATCACACCGATTGGCTTGGCTCTAGTGTCAGTGACTCTGCTGGCGTTAAGGCCCTCAACTTTTGCCTTTCTCAATCTCTAACTCAAATAGTCAACTTTCCAACTCGTTTTCCAGACAACCCTAATCATTTACCTTCTCTACTCGACTTATGTCTTGTTTTGGATCCTAGTCAGTGCTCAATTTTTCCACATTCACCCTTAGGTACTTCTGATCACGGTTTGATCTCTCTAAAACTATTATCAAATTCTTCTACTTCATCAGAATCCCCCTATCATCATACCACATACAACGACCTTGAAGCTGACTGGGACTCTTTCCGTGATTTTCTTCGTGATGGCCCTTGTGTAGAAATCTTTCGTCTTCCTGCTGACAAATGTGCTTCTTACATAACTTCGTGGATTCAGGCTGGCATGGAATCTTTTATTCCCTCTCGACGATTCCAGGTCAAGCCTCACTCTTCTTCTTGGTTTTCCTCACATTGCGCTGCAGCAATTTCTAATCGAAACCACTACTTCCATATCTATCAGCAAAACAATTCTCCGGAAAACAGACATCTGTTCACTATCGCCAGAAACCATTGTAAAAAGGTTTTGTCTGACGCCAAAGCTCGCTATTGCCAGGTCATTAAATCTCGTATCTCATCACAAAAATTAGGCTCTCGAGACTTCTGGAGAATCTTTAACAGTATCAATAACAAGGGCAAATCTGTTATTCCTTCTCTCTTGTATGGTTCAGACTTTGTCACCTCACCTAAAGACAAAGCTGAATTGTTTGCTAAGAACTTTTCATCAATATCATCTCTTGATTCCACTAGTTGCATTTTACCTGACATAGCTGTCAAACAGGTTGATCCCTTGCTTGACATTCGCATCACTTCAGCTTCTGTATCTAAAGTAATTTCCTGCTCAGACTCTTCAACAGCTTGTGGTCCTGACAACATTCCTGTTGTAGTCTTGCAGAGGTGTTCTCCGGAGCTTTCATCCATACTTTCTAAACTATTTAACAAGTGCTTATCAGAGTCTTGTTTTCCATCATGCTGGAAAGCAGCATCTGTTATCCCTATTTTCAAAAATTCCGGAGAGCGATCTGATTCATCTAACTACCGTCCCATTAGTCTTCTTCCTGTCATAAGCAAGGTTTTTGAATCTTTTATCAACAAACACTTAATCTCTCATCTTGAATCAAATAACTTACTTTCTGATCATCAATATGGATTTCGGTCTTCTCGTTCTACAGCTGATGTGCTAACAGTAATAACCGATAGGTTTTACCGTGCATTAGATAGAGGTGGAGAGGTTAAGGCTATTACACTTGACATTTCTAAAGCTTTTGATAAAGTTTGGCATGCTGGTCTTCTCCATAAGCTTTCTTCTTATGGTGTAGCTGGTAACGTCTTTAAGATTATTGAGTCCATTCTTTCCAATCGTAGTATAAAAGTTGTCCTCGATGGACAACACTCTTCTTCACATCCTGTAACTTCAGGGGTTCCTCAAGGTTCAATCCTTGGCCCTATACTCTTTTTAATTTACATTAACGATCTTCCAGATATTCTCACATCTAAGGTGGCATTATTCGCTGACGACCCTACCATTTACTCTTGTCATGATAAGAAGCCTACACTCTCTGATTGCTTGGAGGGGGTATCTGAGCTTGAAAAGGATCTCACTTCTGCTACAGCATGGGGCTCTCAGTGGCTGGTGAACTTTAATTCAGATAAAACTCAATTTTATTCAGCCAATCGTTATTGTAATAATTTAGATCTTCCTATATTTATGAATGGTAATGTACTAGATGAGTCATCTACCATTCATCTTTTAGGATTAACTCTTACTTCTGATCTTTCTTTTAAACCGTATATCAAATCCATTGCAAAATTAGCATCTGCTAAGGTTGCATCTCTTTATCGAGCTCGACACTTTCTTACTCCAGATTCTATTCTCTATCTCTATAAATCTCAAATCCGTCCCTGTATGGAATACTGTTGCCACATCTGGGGCGGATCTTCTAATGATGCTCTTTCTCTTTTAGACAAGGTGCAAAAACGAATTGTAAACATAGTTGGACCTGCTCTGGCAGCCAATCTCCAACCTTTGTCACATCGTCGTAATGTTGCTTCTCTTTCTCTTTTCTACAAATACTATAATGGGCACTGCTCTAAAGAGCTAGCGTCCCTTGTGCCATCTACTAAAATTCATTCTCGTGTTACTCGCCATTCAATTAAGTCTCATCCTTTTTCTGTGACTGTTCCTAAGTGCTTCAAAAACTCTTATTCTTCTAGTTTTTTTCCTCGAACATCAGTTCTTTGGAATTCGCTTCCTTCATCTTGCTTTCCTGATTCATATAATTTGCAATCTTTTAAGTCATCAGTCAACCGTTATCTTGCTCTACTGATTTAGTCTTTTCTCTTCCAGTAACTTCCAACTCTTATAGTGGTTGCTTGCAGCCTTGTTGGAAGTGAAGATGATCAAAAAAACAAAAAAAAAAAACATATGTATACTTTCATAAAATAACAGTTTTAATAGTGCTCCTATTTCGTACATGTATACTGTATACATGTACGAAATAGGAGATGCCTTTTTGGCATCCCTAATAACTGAAACTTAATGCTGACCTCTTTTCATTTTTCAATCTTTTATATATGCCCCAGTTATTAATTTTTTTGTCCCATTCAATGAGTAGTTCTCAATAAATGGGATATATGCCCTGGCCCAATAAATTGCTTTTTTTTAACAATAGGCATATGCAGAACTGATTTTTTTTGTTTTAATACATCATAGTGTAAGAGTTAATGGTTATCAAACTTTAAATGTATAAATAAACTTTATCAACTTAAAAAGAGCAGTTCACAAAAACTTATTTATTAGGGTTCTCATTTATTAGGGTTCTACCCTATACAGTACTACTAAAATTATTATGGATTTCTACAATTAAAATTTCTAAAAAATTTTAATTTTAGACACAAAGTTGTCTTTCTAATTATTTTTTGAATTTTCAAAGTAAAATGCATTTCGTGAATTTAACACTTTTTCTTTGATTTTAAGATCATAAATAACTTCTAAAGTGATTAGTCCCTAAAAAGGGCAACATCAGACGGAAAGACATTTGTAACTGGGTCCGGGCTTTTCAATCAGTTTTGAAGTTAGTGTGTTGGAATGGTATCCAATCTGCTCTAACTTTGTTTCTAAACAGACTCTTCAAGAACTTGAAAATTCAAATCAAAACACAGCAACATAAGCGGGCCAAGGAGCATGAAACCTGGACAGAAGAAGATTGAAGCAAAGTAAGGATACAGACATTTATTAGTAATTTCTGAACATTTTACTGGCATAATTTTGACTAAAATGTAAAACTATGCACAATATGATTTTAAATATGAGAGAATATCACAAGTGCAGAATATCCAATTTGTCACGTGAAGGTGGGGGGTGGTGGATGATTGCTATTAAATTTTTTGTTGACAAAAAAAAAAACTTTGCTGAAAGTAAAACTCATTGATGAGGGGCTGTCTCACTCCCTAACCACCCCCCTCATTTGCGCATTGAACATAACTAACATATGTCTACCCTGATAAACTTATGTACTACTTGGCTGGTCACAATGTGTATATATATATATATATATATATATATATATATATATATATATATATATATATATATATATATATATATATATATATATATATACATATATATATATATATACATATATATATATATATATATATATATATATATATATATATATATATATATATAAATATATATATATATATATATAAATATATATATATATATATATATATATATATATATACATATATATATATATATATATATATATATATATATATATACATATATATATATATATATATATACATATATATATATATATATATATATATATAAATATATATATATATATATATATATATATATATATATATATATATATATATATATATATATATATATATATATATATATATATATATATATATATCAGGGTGACCACTTAAATTTAAAAATGAAATTCCATGACTTTTTCATGACATTTCCATGACTCTTAGTAAACTTTTATGATAAATCACTAGAGTTAAATATTTAGAAAAATTCTTAAATTTTCATTGAAAGTCATGGAAAATTCATGGAACTTTTTAAAATAATCTTAATTTTTTTCTACTTGTAATATATATATATATATATATATATATATATATATATATATATATATATATATATATATATATATAATATATATATATATATATATATATATATATATATATATATATATATATATATATATATATATATATAGATATATAGATATATAGATATATCTATATCTCTATATATATACATATATAGATAGATAGATATATTTATACATACAAACACACACAAATTATTATAGTATATTAAATATTGAATATGTGAAGTATTACCATTTGTTATTATAAGTCTTGAAAATCGAGGTGGTTTTGGGTAATGTTGTAGAATATTTTCCATAAGTTTATGAACACGATAATATTTTGGAAACACTGAGGGCCGTCCAGAAAACTGATGTTGACACATGCGTATATGAAAGTCATAGGAAAAAGATTGCAAATGAGTAAGATCCTTAAACTCATAACAATTTCTGTAAAAATTGGTTACATCCTAAAAAGTATTTTAAGGTTATCAATCACACAGGAAATTATTCATCAAATTTTTTTTATATTCAAACAAAATTTGAAATAGTAAAAATTATGGTTAAAATTTATTTGACATCAATAGGTTGAAATGCTAATTTAAAATGTTTTGCTTGTAGTTTTTATTAACTTTATCCACTCTATTTACGAAAAGGATAAATTAAAATCTTAAAATATTAAATTTTAACTGTATAAGACACATTAATTTTTTTTATAAGATCAAACTTAATAATATATTTATTAAACTTAATTTAAATAAAAATAATTAGTAGTAGAGAACTAAAAATATTTAAATGAGGACCTTCAGACAGATTATCTTCAAAGAATTTTTTTTGTGTATATCCAGTCATGGTTATAAATAAAATAAAATA
>NC_061160.1:54700726-54730726 GCF_022113875.1 Hydra vulgaris
TATATATATATATATATATATATATATATATATACAGTGCGGTGCAAATTTATAACCTCACCAAAAAATCAAGTTCTTACAAATAATTAAATAATCATTTTTAAATTATTCAATTGCTTAATATCTTACTTGATTAATATTTCATTTGTAATAGAGTCTGGTTTAATTTCGTTAACTGACTTGAAAATTTCAGAAAAATTATGGTGCAAAATTATAACCTCATTTTAATTTTACTCTACAAAATTCCATAATGTTTTGTATTGCTACTTGAATTTTTTATTAGTACTTTGTTTTATTGCCGCCATTCTGAATAACTTCAAATATTCGATTAGGCATACTTTCCGAATGTTTTCTAAGATCTGCAAGAGATATGTTCTAACAAACATGAACAATTGCCTTTTTTAATTCATCGACATTCGAATATTGTTTCCCTTCTGCATAAACACGTCTTGCTAAGATGCCCCATACATTTTCGATGGGATTTAAATCAGGTGAGAGCGCTGGCCATTCTAATAATTGAATTTTCTTTCTGGTAAACCATGAGATATTTGACTTTGCTCTATGAATTGGAGCATTATCTTGCTGGAAAATGAAATTGGTGTTACCAAATTTTTGTGAAATATCATTCAAATGACCATTCAACAAGTTTCTATATCCTTCTGCATTTAACTTAGTAGTAATAAAGCTAATTGAAGTCTTTCCAAAATAACCGAACGCACCCCAAATCATTACTCCTCCGCCTCCCATAGCCCTTCTTTTTGAAAATATTTTCTCTTTTCTTATGTCATGCCAGTAGTAATTGAAGCCGTCTGGACCATCAAGATTGAATTTTTTTTCATCGGACCACACAATTTTTCGCCATTCTTTATCCCAAGTCATGTGGTCCTTGGCCCATTGAAGACGAATGCGTTTGTGCGCTTCAGTTAGTGCTGGAGATGTGCGTTTTTTTGCATATCTAAGAATGCCTGACTTGTTAATTGCACGATTCACCGTCCATCTTGAGCAGTTCAATCCCAAAACAGCGCTTATTTGTCTCGCGGAGATTGTACGGTTACTAGCAGCATGCACAATTCGTTGCTGTTGGCGAGCTGTAAGTATAGGTTTTCTACCACTTCGATGCTTCGTGCAATAATTTGTTGGATCATTTACGAAATTATTGATCAAACGTGGTGAACGTCTCAGTTTGCAAGCAATTGCCCTGTTTGATAAACGCAATGATCTGTAGGCTTCGATCTTGCCTTTTTCTTCATCAGAGAGTGTATTTCCTCTTGGCATTCGTTAGAATGTTTTTTATAATTTTTAAATGTAATAAATTTTATTTGAAAACGGAATTTACTACTATTTTTTAACAACTTTTGATGCAATTTAGATAACGAGGTTATAATTGTGCACCACGGTTTTAAACGGTTTTATAATTTGAGTTAATTAAAGTATAAATAGATTCATGTAAATTATTTTGTTTATTTCAAAAAATGATCTACAAATAGAATTTGATCAACAAACTTTGAAAGATAGTTTTAAGGTGACTATACAGGTGAGGTTATAATTCTGCACCCCACTGTATATATATATATATATATATATAGATAGATATAGATATATATATATAGATATATAGATAAATATATACATATATCAACCCTCGGAATTAGGGTCAGTATTCGGTAATGCTGACTGAAAAGTGTTTGAGGTCAGCAATTTTTTGCCGACCTCAATCAATTTTTATCTTTTAGAATCAGTTTTTCCTAATTCCGAGGGTTGATGTACTAATGATGTACTTTATCACCCTAATATATTCCTACTGATGTACTGAAACATATAACTTCATTCTAATATATATATATATATATATATATATATATATATATATATATATATATATATATATATATATATATATATATATATATATATATATATATATATATATATATATATATATATATATATATATATATATATATATATATATATATATATATATATATATATATATATATATATATATATATATATATATATATATATATATATATATATATAAGACTAGGTCAGCCCAAAGTCGACAAACTATGTCTCTATAACCATTGTCAAGTCGACACTTTTCATAAGTCGACAGATTTCCTGTTGACTTTACGTTTGAATGAATTTTAGTAATGATTAGTTCAATGGAAATTAAAAAAAAAGATACCATTGTAATGTCTAAATTATACTCAAGAGATTTCTATGAAAATCGTTAACAAAAAAAACGCGGAAAACTATAAACAATAACTTTGTTTAAAAGCGCGTATATTTACTCGTGTTACATATACAATCTATAGGTCGATAGTTAAGAGATTGCATTTTTTGTTTGAAATATAAAGATATATTTATTATAAATTTTGTTTAAAATATAGATAAACTATTTAGTTAAAATAATACACTTAATCTACGCAACATCTGTTAGTGAAAAATGAATTAAAGAAGAAAATTTTTTATGTCGAATTTTGGTGTAAAAAATAATCGCTGTCGACTTTGAGTAGACCCAGGCTTATATATATATATATATATATATATATATATATATATATATATATATATATATATATATATATATATATATATATATATATATATATATATACACACACAGTGAATACTAAATAATTAATAAGATATATATATATATATATATATATATATATATATACACACACACACACAGTGAATACTAAATAATTAATAAGATATATATATATATATATATATATATATATATATATATATATATATATATATATATATATATATATATATATATAGTGAATACTAAATAATTATTAAGATATATTTTAATTACATAAGTAGAAGTTTCACACAATAGCAATCATCAGATGCAACAACAACAAAAAAGTAATGACAAAAATTAATACAAAAAATGATAATATAAAAAAGTTTAGAGGAGTTGGCCTTACTTTCATAAACAAAAGAGTTTTTATGTTTGTATAACCTGTCTTCGAAAGTTTTTTTAGTAAGCCCAATGTAATAACACCCTTCTTCTCCTTGGTAAGTTTTATGTTGCAAATATAAATAAGGTTTTTTGTAAGGCATTTTTCATTGAGTGGGCATAAGGTGATTTGTTGGTAATTGCCTAATTGATTGGCTTTTTCATGAGAATTAAATAGTATATTTTTACTATGGGAAGTAATAATACTCTTGACGTTTGGAAGGCAGCTATAAGTAAACTTTAAGTTGTTCCTGTTAAAAAGTTTGTGAAGTTTGTGGCCTTTAGGGAAATATTTATCAATTGTACTCAAAAATATTTTTGCTATGCTTGTTCTAACTTAGAGTGAATAAGATGGGTTAAACCAGATAATGTTTCTTATTCGAGATTTTGTATTATGTTTCTGGATATTTGAAATAAATCTTAACTTTGAATCCACAAGAATTGAGAACGTTATTATAAAATGGTGCGGCTCTATCAAAAGCTTCTTTGCTTGAAGCTACATTACTGATGTGATTAGAGATCATTTTTGGTATAAATTTAATGATGCTTGGTGGATGTTTAGAATTGATGTTAATATATAAAGTATTCTATAAGGTTTAAAAGAGTTTTCAGAAAGATTAAATGTGATATCAAGAAAATTTACAGTTTTTATGTTTGGTCTGATAGTAATGTTAAGATTAAAATTGCATTAAAATATTTTTCTTAGATTTTTTTTTATTTTTTCCGATTGAGGACTACTGATATTATAGAAGTAGCAAAGACCATCACCTCAATATAGACCGGTAGTATTAGAACCATATTCTTTGGTAATGGTGTGTAAGATATAGAGGGCAACTAATTTACATAATTCGGCTCTTCAGCTTTCGAACCTATACTAAAATGGAATATTCTCAATCAAGCAGAGCCTTTTAAACCTGGTAGTAAATTGTGCAACTTTTGCTTCACAGATAAATATCCCATTATTATGCCACCATTAAATTTGCTTAATAAACGAACCGAGCTTGCGTCAAAGTGCCGCCATGAAAATAAACTTCTAATAAAAAACTTTAATGTCATCAAAGCGGACATTCCATAGCATTTTTTGTTACTTTTAATTTTTGTTACTTTTTTGTTGTGTTACATCTGATAATCACTATTGCATGAAACTTCTAGCTAAAAGCTTGGTCGGGAAGCGGGAGCGATTGCTCTCAATTACAGACTGAGACAATATTTAGTTGCAAAAAACTGTCCAGATTTTTTAATCGCTATGAGAACATTTCAAAATGCAAAAAAAAAAGCGCAAAAAAGATAAATTGGACCAATGATAGACAATTACGAAAGAATAAACTAGGAAAAGAAAATAACTTTTAATGCGAAAAAAACTAAAAGCAAAATAAATTACATTTAGAACAAATATTTTTGAAACATCGCTATTTTATAACTGTTTTATAAAATTAAGCGACATTTTTTATATAAAGTAACATCATACAATTGCTTAAAAAGGAAACAAATGTTCTTTTATTTATCAAAGAGTGAAATATAATTTTTATGGCCCCAAAAAGTCCAACAAGATTCTAATTAAACATGTTTGTGTTAAGTTTTTCATGGTAACACCAGAAACTTCTTATATGTTTATTTTACAGAAACTTCTTATATGTTTATTTTACAGAAACTTCTTATATGTTTATTTTACAATTAGTTTTATTAACTTTGATGATTATTAATAATTTTATTGAAAACACAATCATTGTTGAAAATCTTTTTGTTTACAAAATAAATTGTAAAAATTGCTTTAAAAGATTACATTAGAATAAAAAATAGATACACAAAATTACATTTACATAAAAAATACATACTTTTTAAATAAAAAATAAGAATATACTAATAAAATCTAAAATACATAATAAACTTTCAAAATTTTGATAATTTAAAAAATATATATTTAAAACATTTATTTTTGTAGAATAAGATATTTTGTAGAGCCATAGTATAAAAGTAATAGTTCGTTAAATATTTCTAAAACAATTTATGTTAGAAATCTCAACACTTAACAAAGCTCGAAAAATAGAATTTTCAACAGAATACTCTAGAACTTTATTTCGCTTTTATTGAACCAATAGAATTAGTTTGTTTGTAGGTTTGGCCGGTTTTTAGTATTTGCGAATATTCATTTTAATCTTCCGCACCAAGATGTTTTGAGAACATTTAAGTTTATATATGTTTCCATGTATGTCTGTATAACAAAAAAATTTTTGTTTTATGGACATACATAAACTTAAATATTCTCAAAACGGCTAAAAAATCTGAACAATTTTTTGCAACTAAATATTATTTCCATGGTCAGTAATCAAGAGCAATCGCTCACGTTTCCTGAACAAGCCTGATCCTAATAGTTATTTCATTTCAACTTATTTGCTCTACCCATTATTTAACACGCTGTTGTGTGTTAAATAATGGGTAGAACAATTGATAGACTACCTGGCCAAATCAAACCCTTAGTCAATGCAGCAGCACTCCCTTGCGAGTCAGGCTATTTATCAGTCAATGTAGCAGCACTCCGTTGCGAGTCAGGCTATAAGATGTAGCATTGCTCCGCGCATGTTTCAAAAATATATTTTAATAAAACAACAACAAAAACATCATTAATTAAAAAAAACTTTCTAGTCATTATTATTGCAGTTTTTTTTAAAAACAATAAAATTTAATGTACTTTCGCATTAATTTAATTGCTTTGACATTTCCACGACAATCAAATACAGCTTAAGAGCCGAGGTAATTAAAATTGTAGTCAAGAGACTTTTTTTTTAAACCATAAAAGACTCTTTTGACTATGATATAAAGATATATATATATATATATATATATATATATATATATATATATATATATATACATATACATATATATATATATATATATATATATATATATATATATATATATATATATATATATATATATATATATATATATATATATATATATATATATACATATATATATATATATATATATATATATATATATATATATATATATATATATATATATATATACAAATGCACAATCACACTAACCAATACTTACTTTTTATTCAAAACTTGTATCAAACAAAGGCCAAGTGTTTGTAAATATTGAATGTACTGTTGCACAAGAGTCCATTTAAGTTCTTCATACCAACCTTTTTGATTATTTGTCGATTCCTCATACTCTGAACTTTCCTCCTAGTAAACAGGTGAAAGGCGTACGTATTCAAACAGACAATCATTCAAAAGGTAATTATTAAAACAGGTAATTATTAAAACAGGTATTTATTCAAATTTTTTTTTTTGATATTTGATGAAACAACAAATCCCAATTTATTTAATAACTTATTAAATTTTATGAACTCAAGCTGTTGATTTCTAAGCTTTTCAGGTTTTTAAAAGGTTAATATTAAATAAATTCGAACATCAAAAGAACATTTGAACATTATTAATCAATTTACTAGATCATAACCAGAAGTTTATGAAAACACTTTTTATAACATGGATGTTAGTTTTTAGATGGCTAAAAAACCTTGAAGTATTTAAATTAAACTCTACAACATTTTGGAGTAGAGTAATAAAGAATTTTGCAAACAAGAGCTTGAAAGATAAAAATAATTTGCAACATGTCAACCAAATATAACTGTTATTAACTGATATTAATAACAAATAATTACTCATCTTAAATATTTTAAAAATGTCTTCAAGTCCTGCATTCATTCTACTATACAGTTTTTAGTCTTCTCCATTTTTTTTTAGACTCCACAATTTTTCCCCTTAAATAAACAAACTTACCAGAACATGTTGCAATATATATTGATCTCATTTTTTACATTTCTATGAACACAATAATAAAATCAATAATATTTAATCTACCTCACAATTACAAAGATTGTTTGTTACAACATCCCAAAAATACAACTTAATCTAAAAAGCTGCCAAGTTTGCCTACCCAACAAGTCTACTTTACCTCAAACCATCATGTTCCATGATTGTAATCAAGTAAACAGACAAAAGCTAAGTTTATGATTCAATAAAGATTTTTCTCATTGAATTGTTATTTTTTATTTTAAAATTAGAAGCTTGGGAAAAAATGGCACTTATTGTTTAAGATAAAAAAACAAAAATATAAGTAGCAACTATGATTTGCAAACTCTCCCCCAAACCTCTTTTATCAAACTTTAAAACAAAATGTTTACCTTTGCTGTTTTTTCTTCAGACTCTTTATTTTCACCAATATCAAATAAAAGAGATGCATTACAGTAGTGTAAAAGTCGACAATGTTTCTTAAGAGATTGCAGTCTTTCTTCCTGGACAAAAAATTAATTTCTAAAAAACTTTATTTGAATAAACCCTAACTAATATTCAATTGATTGCCAAAATAAAAAAGTATTACAGAAACCCATCAACAAAAAAAAAATTTTTTTTTTCATACTGCAATAGGAACATGAGCTCCTTCTTGTTTCCAAGAATTATAAATCTCCTTCAAAACAGTTTGTTGATAAGCCACTAAATTAAATATTTTACTAAAGCAATACTTAATAGTTTTGTTAACAACTTGGCGAGTTAATTGTACTACAAACAATAATAATCAAACTCAATGACAAAAACTTTAATCAATTGAATTACAAACAATTGAAGGCAATATAGAGAAAACATTCAAAACTTACAATTTGCTTTTTTGTTTTTGACATCCTAATAAAACAAAACAAAAATAAATAAAAAATATATTCACAACATACTTGACTATATTAGTATACTCTAGTACATGGTAACACCAGCACAAACACAGCATTTTATACAGTTCAACAATAATCATCATTTTCCTACTAAAAAATATCATATCTATAACTTTTTTTATTTATAACTTTTATTTAACTGTTAAACTTTTTATAAGATGATTTTCTTAGACAAGTTTGTGCTTGGGTTGTTGAGGCTTGGCTTGTAACACAAAAAATTTTTACTTCTATGTTGTAAATAAAATGTGATTATATAATAGCGTCCACACATTTTAAAAAGTACAATATTGTATTTTTTTTATTTGTATATAGGTTCCAAATATATGTTATAAAACTTGCTTGATGTTTTCATCATCTTCTTTTAAACAAAAATATGAAAATGTCCTGCCCCAGGACATTTTCATATATTTGAGGGGTACCTTCACTTTTGTTTATAATTGAAACTTTTACTACATATTTAACTTTAAAAAATATTCTTATAGTTTAAAACTATCTGTAATTTGTAATTTTTTATTTTCAAAATATTTATATGTATATTCTCCTTTTCAAAATCTAGTTATATTAAAAACATTAATATTATTGTTTTTTCAACTTATACCATTAAATATTAAACTACTTATCATTAATAACAACTAATATTTAAAATAATAAAAAACTTGTATCAATAAACTATTACTAAATATTATATCATAATTATTGAAAAAATTTATTTTAGGTACATGTCAAAATAAGAAGTATTTTAATATTTAAAAATGAAAGAGAAGACTAAATATAATTATTGAAGACATTAGGATTCTATTAAATTAATACAAAGCAAAATTACTTTTTTTAATGCAATTTTTAATCTTGATTATATCAACTAAAGATATTGATGTCAGAATAACTGACTAAGATTTATAATAACTAATAACTATATATATATATATATATATATATATATATATATATATATATATATATATATATATATATATATATATATAGACTTAGTCTATATATATATATATATATATATACATATATATATATATATATATATATATATATATATATATATATATATATATATATATATATATATATATATATATATATATATATATATATATATATATATATATATATATATATATATATATATATATATATATATATATATATATATAGACTAAGATCTTTTAAGAGAGATTTTAGAGGTCAATCTAATTCTGAAAAGAAAAATAACTACTAATGAAAAAATGAACTAATGAAAAAAAAAAGAGATTAGTTATTAAAGAAAAAGTTAATTTGTTTAAGACAACTAATGCCAATTGGATGAATGGTGTGAGCACATTAATTATGTACCTGCGTATCTGTGATTTACTGCACCAATTTTAAATATATTTTTTCACCGCATTCGAAATGCTTTGTAAGGATGGATTTTTGTTATATTTTTTAAAAATTTTATATTGATAATATTTTTAAAGTAGTTTTAAGTTTATTTTTTCTTTTTTTTTTGCAGTTTCTAATGTTCTTAGTGATTTCTAATGTTTTTAGTTATTTCTAACGTTTTTAGTGATTTCATTGATATTAAAAACTTTGTTTCTGTTCTGTAAGTGAATTGACATTGAAAGCATGATGGTTTTTTTCCTAACTTTTCAGTTAATTTTCTATATCTATTTTCTATGAACCTGCCAAAATTCATTAAAAAATAATGACACATTCATACCCTATTTTTGCATGCAGTAAAGGTAGCAAATATTCTTCTGTTGCGAAGGTTTGGGGGGTGGGAGGTCATGATTATGAGCATTTTGTATATTTGAATTTTTTTATTCACGAAAAAGTTATTTTTTTAGAAAAATGAACTATTATTAAAAATATTGGTGATTTTTTAAAAGTATTCAAAGCATGATTTACTCACAAAAAAACTATGCTATATATTTATAAAGATTCATGATTTTATCTTCTGTTGCATGTAAAATAGCACTTTTCTTAAAAAGTGTAATATTAAGTAAAGCTAATTCAATAAAATAATTATTTTGATTATTGAATTTTTTTTTAGAGCATTATGGGACCTAAAAAGAATTGTTTATTTTTTATGGTAAAGCCAAAAATTATTTAGCATATAACTTTACAATGCCAACTCATTCAAATGTTGACTATAGAAATAGACATATATTAAATATATTCGTATCCAACAATGAATCATTTAAAACAACTGTTGAACTAGTCAATAAACTTTTTAACTTCAAAATATGTAAAAGTCAGATTGTGCAACTAGTAAATAGATCCAAATTCTATGTACATGATTTTTTAAGGGATTCTAAACAACATATTAATATCTGCAACATGCTCTTTACATACCAAAAAACAATATCTGCTATGCCACAACCATTGCATTCAACCACAAGCTCATTTAACATTGTTTTGTGTGCTTCTATTTTATCTTCTGCACACATCAGTGTTTTATCTGTATCAAATAGTAATCACTTATCTTCTTCTTTATCTGGTCTCACTTTAATAACCTCTTCTCATGAACCACCACTTCCCAGGTTAAGAGCTGATCAGTTGAATCCTAGAAAAAAAGTTTTGCAAAAGAGTTTTAGCAAATGAATTGGCAAATAAGAAACGAAAGCATAAAGAGAATCTAAAAAAGATAAGAAAAAAGGCAAAGGGCCGGCCATACCAATTTAAATATCTAAATCAGGTTATTGCTTGCAAAGAAAAGACAATCCTTCATCTTCGAAAAAAATTAAAAAAAAATGTGTTTGAATTTACAATTGAAGAAACTTCAAAATCATATTTTTATTTTGAAACAACAGTTGACATTTACTAAGTATGGTAAATGTCAACTGTTTTTTTTTACTGTAAATGTCAAACTTTTTGTTGAAATTTCTCAACAAAAAAACTGACACTTGGTTTTGATGCAACAACACAGGAGGATGTTAATGTAAATGTTGTGCACTCAACAACAGAATCAGTATGCATGGTTGTAGCTACAGATCAACTTCCTAGAGGTACAACTACAGAGGTACAGCTACAGAGGTACAGCTACAGAGGTACAGCTACAGAGGTACAGCTTACGACTATCAGAGTATAAAATCAGAGTATAAAATTCAGATTATAAAATCTGTTAATAATCTTGCCAAGTTATATAGTGACTTCTACCAGTTACAATTCACTGTTGTGCAAAGCGCTGTTATTGGAAACATAACTAATTTGATGAGTGACAGAGTAGCTACTAACCATGCAAAAGTTACTAATTTAAAACTTGTTTGGCAGAAATCATTAAATGAACTGAACTGTCACCTTCACCCCTTGGACACAATGACCAGTTCTTACAAGTCTTCACTCAAAGCATAAGAGACCTCTAAAAGGAAACCTTTTGGAAGAGACTGCATTGCAGCAAATATAGTTATACAGCTGAACAAACTTTGCTACAAAGATGCAAAAGGTACATGTAAGAGAAAGATGTACGCACATGTATAATCTTAATCCCAGTTTTGTTACTTTAATACAATGTAATTTTGTGAATTATGATCTATAAATCTAAAATTTTTTTTTTTTTTATTACCATAAATATTTTTAATTTTACATGCTCCTTATGCTCTTTAAAATAATTTACTTTATGTTATTTAAAGGTGACCCAAAGGGTTTTGTAGCCTTTATGGATTAACACAAGCTACCCAGAGGACTGCAATCACGCTACAGAGGGAACAAACTACACATTCTTTTTCACATATGTGGTATTTTGATTCATCATTATGCAATATTGAAAACATTTCTGTTTTCAGTTTTGTGTTATGTGGAGGTCTGAGATATAGTTTGTTACAAAATTTTACATCTTATACAGGTGAATCTATTATGTAACTGTTTCCATTCTTGTACATTCATTGACTTCTTAGCATTAAAAAGAAGAACAATTCTATATAAATAGTTTCTTATTGGTAACCAAATGAGAATGAGGATGATGATGCTGTTGAGTATGAAATGAGCAAATAGCAACTGTCTGCAGACATCATTAGTGGTAATATGGTAATATCATAAAAAAAAAGATCTGCAAATTGATTGTAATAAGGTATGTGTTATTGTAAATCATAATATGGTTTATATACTTGCATTAACATTTTTCATTTACAGATATTAGGTAAGTGTCTTGGTTAGTAATATTTTTGCAATGCCTAATGTGTATATCATGCCCCCTCGCCCATTTTTTTTTTGTTGTTGATAAAATTTTGAAAAGATTTATAATTTTTTCATTGATTATTTTTATGTATCAGATCTTATTTTAGGTAGTCGGGTAGTTACCGACATCCAACAACCAGGGTTGACTTGGTTGCAACATGCTATGGGAAACCAAAACTCATTTACTATTATATCACCTGGCTTTTGATATGCTGTTTCAACTTAGAAAGATAAACTTTTTTCCTAAAATGACACCAAGGAAACCTAGATGTTAGTGTTAAGTAGTATCAATCACTATGGAAACCAGTTTTTTTGATTATTATCTTTATAAATCACATCTTTTCTTTTTCAGTTAACAAATCAAAGAATTCATTTGCTTCCATTAATATTTCTGTTTTAATGGCATAATGTGTTATGCATCAGAAGTTAAGTTATTTTCATCTATTTTAAATCTAAAACAAAAACCTCTTTTACGCCTCATTTTTAATGTTTTTTTTTTAGTAATTATTTTAAATATCTAATGTATTTTATCTATCATTGCTAGGTTTTAACTCACAGCATGAAAACTGAAAAATAGACTATTGCTTCCATGGAACTTTAACAAGAAAGAGGTTACTTTATAGTTATAGATTAAATTATGCATTAATAACAGTTAGATATTAATTTATTTTTCAGGACATATGGCTTCTCTACTAAAAATGGTTGTGCTATGGTGATCTATATATTTATTCAAAAATCAATTTTTTTTTAGATATCATTGCCGAAGGATCGACTTTTTGTATCTCTGGATGTCAATGCTAGATTTGCTTTAAAATTAGGCTATTTTCACAGCTACAATTCTGTTAAAAACATTAATAAGCATATGGAAAACAATGGATTTAGTTTAAATTTTATATTATGAAGTATATTTTAAAACAAATAAATCTTTTGTATATTGGGTTGGGCGTATTATTTGGTGTAAATTGAGGCAATATACATAGGATATTCTGAAGCGCTTTTTCTAAATACATGTCTACATCTCTCTAAATACAAACATGAAATGTTACCATTAATAATTAATTTGTTTTATAGTCATTTTTAATATTAATCATGGCTTAAGTTGAAAAATCATGTGGCTTGAGTAATAACAATAGTGCGGTGGGTAAAACAGGCTCTAAAACTATTACTGTTACACATATATAGACTATGTACATATACAGTAATGCAACAAATAGACTACGAGCTTTAATATATAAATATATAATATAAGCCTATATATGTATATAAATATATAATATATAAATATGTAAAGTAAAATGTAATATAATAAGTATTATCATTAAAAAAATTATATAATAAAATAAACAAATTTATAAATATAATATTTAATCATATATAAATTGATTTATCTTATTACTATTTATAATTTTTTTAATTTGTTAATAAAAATAATTTTTTTAATTAAATAATATAAACTTTTTCTGTTAAGCTGAATAAAAATATAACTCAAGCAAAGTAATGCACAAACTAAACAATTCTATTATAAAACTACCATAAGTCAAACGTTAATTTTTTAAGTTGGTTGCAGTTTTCTTAAGCAATCCTTATAGTGAATTTTTGTCACTTAAATGCATAACTTTTAGTAGAATCGTTTTTTATGAAATTGTAATACTGATTTAAAGCTCTTTACAATGATAATAAATATTTGAATAATTTAAAATTTTTGCACACGTACCTAAAAAATAAAAAGAGGTTAATGAAAGTACTTATTTCATAGGCATGTAGGCATCATTGATATGAATTACACATCAAGTATTTTGCAATTTATTGGCCAAAACTAGCAGCCTAACTAAAAATATATTTCAAAATTGATGAAGTCTTGGTGATCAATGGTTGAAAACAAAATCCTGTATAAAAAATTAAGAAAACTTTGCTGGAGTGATAATGATGAAGCAAATATTATACTATTCATATATATCAAAAACTTAACTCATAACATATATATGTCTAATTTAAAGTAGGAAAAAAAAAGATAAATATTTTTGAAAGAATAACATAAATTTTTTCTAATTTAACGGATAAAAACCTCCCTTGCCCCAAAGCATTTTTGAGTTTTTGGCCAGAGCAGGATGAAAACATTAACCAAGGAAATAAGATTTTTAAATATAGATTCACATAACTTAAATACAATAAATAAGACTGTAAAAATGCTTTTTTAAAAATTCTTATTTGTCTGAACCTTATTATATACCTGGCCTGATTTAGTACTAAACAAAATGTCATATATGACATTAAAAAAAAAATCTAAGTTTACATGTATGTATGTATGTATGTATGTATGTATGTATGTATGTATGTATGTATGTATGTATGTATGTATGTATGTATGTATGTATGTATGTATGTATGTATGTATGTATGTATGTATGTATGTATGCATATATGTATAAATGTATAATAAAATAAACATGAGAAAATTAATCAAATTCCTTAAGGTAAAAATTAAAATACCAAATACTGAAAAGCTTGTCTCTTAATTAAATCTTTCCTAAAATAATAGTCTGAATGATGGAGACAATGTGTAGGAGCAGTATCACGAAACACATTATCAAACTCTAGACGCTTTGGATCAGGAGGATCATTGATTTTAACAATCTGCAATAAATTTTTACAAAAAAATCATTAAAAAAGTAAATTAAGAAATAATAATAAATAATTTTAAATAAATAACCTCTTTTGGTGGTATTACATCTCTCATTAATGGAATAATGCATGATTTATCAGTAGATCTGGAGAAAGCAAGCACATCCTAAAATATCAATAGGTTATAAGTTAATTACAACCCTACTTCCTTTCCCATATATTTTAATGTTGCAAAACAACAAATTTAATGCAAATTTATACTCACAGGGTCTGATTTTCCAGGGCAATCCCTGACAAAATGTTTATGATGAAACAAGCCAAGCTTCTGCATAAACAAACAATTGTTAATATGAGAACGAACATTGTTCCAAGCATATAATCTTTTCAACTGTTTTTCAAGAACAACATTGACTTCATTGGAGAAGTTGTATGTATATACTGATATCTAAAGAGATAATATTACAAATCAATAGTAAAAAAAGTAAAAACGAACACTGCATTTCTAAAGTCCTCGATGAATTTCACCAATAGAATTCAATACAGATGATTGTTGCAGATATCATAGCGTTAACTCTGGAAAAAAGAATGGTGTTGTAATATTGCAACTAATGTTCACAGAGAAACACATCAACAAACCTCAGTTATTCAGTTATCAACACCATGTATTAGATAGAATCCTCCGTTTGGCGATGGATGAAGAACTTATTTATCATACTTGTTGAGATGACTCAACAAGCATGATAAATAATTATAGCAATCTATAATTAAATTGGTGAATGTTAAAAGGGCTGAAGTCCAACAATGTAAACTTTTGGGACACTAAAAGGTGAAAACATCTTCAAAAAAAAAAAAAATATTAAACTATTAACAAAAATTTATTATGGGGGAAAATGGAGTTTTTCTTTAATTTCTGAAAGTTTACATTGTTGGACTTTTAACATTCACCGATTCAATTAAATACATAACCAGTAACCATAGTAGCCAGTAACGACTTTAACATAACTATTTAATTAATTATAGTAATGATAATAGCAATTTGATCAATGAATACAACAGTATGGTAAATAACTATTATAATAATTTAATAATTATTATAACTATTAAATAATTAAATAGTAAATAATTATTATAATACATTTAAATTAATTAATTTAATTAGACAAAATTTTTAAACTTTTTTTTTAATTGCTAATAATATAATTAATTTTTTTTTTTTTTACTACTAACGCACTTTTTTTTAAAGCACTTTTTTTTGACTCCTAAATACTGTACTAAATACTATTTAACACACCTGTACTAAATACTATTTAACGCACTTTTTTTAATACTAACACAATTTTTTTAATGTTATTTAACTGTTTCAGTTACTTCTTTTTTACCTCATATTTTCTCTCATACCAGTTTTTTTTATTTAGAAAGATCATTAATGTTGCTTAAAAATAAAGTCATTCAAATCAACTATAATATAAACAATAAAAAATTCAACAGAATTGAAAAAGTAGAAAAAAAAAATTTACACACATTTTATGTCAAAAGTTTCTCTATTTTTTCTTTTACATGCAACTTTTTAATTTAATAAAAGTGTGTATATATATTCAAATACCAAATATTTAAATAATAAAACTGGATAGTCTATACTTTATACTGCAGATTTTTGTTTGTTGAAAAAACGTAATTTTTTATTTTAGTATGGTTCAACATAAGATTAATCTAAACTTTGTCATTGTTGAAATTCAAATTTTTTAATGATTGAGCCTTTGTTAAAAGCAAAGAAATGTTTATTTCTAATTGTCTAGCAATTAATAGCCATACTGATCAATTTAAATAGAATAAGCAACAGTTTTTGTTGTTTTTAAATACGAGCAAAAGATCACAAATCATGAAAAAAATTACAATGCAAGTGTCAACAGATTTCCAACGCGTTTTTTTGAACTGCACCAGTTTTTACACAAAAATTGCATCATGATTATTTGATGAATCATTAAAATTTTTTTAAAATTCTTTTACAATAAAAATAAGTCATTATAAGTATGTCAAAATATAAACACGTTAGAAAATTTTGTTTAAATAATGGAAGATAAATTTAGATAGCATAAATTTTAGAACTGCAGGTAAGGTAATAAAATTAAAAGTTAAAAAAAACCTTTGAAACTTGTTTATTAAATTAAAAAATATTTACAATAAATATAACATCTATCTCCAAAATAAATTACCTTTTTCTCTTCAAAGTACGCCATAAAAAACTTTTGCCTTGGAACAAAACCTGGACTGATACAAGATGGAGACTGAGGATCATTCAAATAATTTCGATCTTGGTTCAAATTATTATTATTATTATTGTAACACAAAGGTTTAAACTTTTGCTTTGATTGGTCTTCTAAAAATGAAATCCTTTTCAAGCATTAACACCAAAAAGGTTTTTATTTCATGCTAAATACAGCTACTAAATACATTTACTAAAGAATGAGCAATCAAAGCCAACAGAGAAATACACTATTAAATATACAATTAAAAATGAATTACTAATTTTGTAAACTGGTATTATGGAAAATTGTTGAACCAAAAAAAGAATTAATATAAATAAAATAAATATAAAATAAATAATAATAATAATAAATATAACATATAATATATTTATATTTATCAAATAATAAAACTTATGATAAAAAAGTATAAAAAAAAAAAAAAAAAAAAGTTAAAAAGATTGAATCAAAAAAACATAAAAATAAAAAATAAAACATTTTTAAACGAATTTGTTACTTTTTTTAAATAACTGCACTATACTTATAATGGAAAATTGAATCATACTTTTAGTGGATAATTACACTATTGGTAGTTTAACCACCAAAACTACAGTTTTTTGGTGGAATGATAACTACCAAAAAAACTGCAACTATGTATTAAAAGTATGGTACAGTTACCCATCAAAAGCATAGTGGGATCAGGGTGATCATAGTGTGATCAGGGTGGTCATAGTGTGATCATGTGCAATTACATATCAAAAGTATGGTACAGTTACCCATTAAAAGCATAGGGTGATCAGGGCCGCCCAACAGGATTTTTGGATGTTTCAGATATGACACTTTAATGTATTTTGCTAACTCCAAACTTAAGTATGTTCATGAGGAGTTTTTGCAAAAAATTACAATGATGGAGGCCTGGGAAAAAAAAAACCTATAAATTTTAGCCATCCTTGCCCAAAGGTTATGTAGTTAAATTTTCAACTTTACTATTTTATACTAAATTTAAATTCATCAACAGGTTTTAAATTTTATTTTAAAATATTTTAAATTAAAAAAGTTATTGCTATGCAAAATTTGCAACCCCCTCATTTTAGGGGATGGGGGGGGGGGAAGAGACTCAAAAAATTTGCCCTCACTATTTGGCAAGTAAGGGAGGCCAAAATTTTAGGATATTTTTGTTCCTAGGCCTCCATCATCGAGATTTTTGCAAAGCCTCCTCATTTGTCATAGATATGAACATTAGGGTTATGACTTTTTATCAACCCATACTTCTGTACTGTAGTTTGATGAACTTTACCTAAAAAGCACGAAATGAACTATTATTTGCATATCTTTTTAAAATAGTTCACCCCCCCCCCATTGAAAAATTGATTTTGACATAAGTACTACTATGTATGTCCTCAAAAAATTGGAACACTAGAGTGAGATGAAACAAAAATTTCATATGATCTCTCCAGCCTGAAGTTTCGAGAATTACTTCTGTTCCATTATCAAACTGTGTTTTCAGTTGTTCATACTCCTTCAACAGTTAAGATACAAATGGATATTGGATGTTTGGCGATTGTGTTTTACTTCCAAGTTCTTCATCCATCATCAAACAGAGGATTTTATCTAATACATGGTGTTGACAACTGATAAACTGAGGTTTGTTGATGCGTTTCTCTGTGAACATTTGTTGCAATATTACAATACCATTCTTTTTTCCAGAGTTAACGCTATGATATCTGCAACAATCATCTGTATTGAATTCCATAGGTGAAATTCATCGAGGACTTTAGAAATTCCTTGAGCAATTGTTAAAGCTCTGCCATCTACCAATTTCATTTTTATTCTTTCATTTTTAAGGATGACCACTTGATAATCCATTCTGTTGATGTGCTTGCCATCAAAGTGTAAGAATCAACTTTCCATATGCAACTTTTCAATCATATCTTCCTTCAGCGTGATTGCCTCTTTGATTGTTGACTTGTAAATAGCTGATTGACATGGAGTTGGGATGTCAATGGCTTCACGAGCCAATTGCTTGTATATGTTAGCAGCTTTGTTTGTTGATACACTTGTGAAGGTCACTAAGTTGACTACAATTGCTTTTATGAAGTTTTCTGCTTGGTGTAGGAGTTGTCTCATCTTCTTTATTGTTTTTATATTCGCTGTCGCCAGCCTCAAAGTCAGAATCACTAAAACCAGGATAGTAAGATGATGAGTTGGATGACTCATTAGAAAGTTTTTGTCTTTCAGAGGGATGGATCATTTCTTTACTGGTTGTTTGGCCTGTAGAGTATCCCACTGTTCCTTTGCTTTCCACATGGAGATGGTACAATTGTTTGTCCTCGGAAAATAACCATAAGGGTGTTCCAAAAAAACACTTTTTTTAAAATTTCAATGTGCTCTCAACTGATTCCCATTCTATAGGTCCTAAATAAATACCAAAATCTTTTTTTAAATTTTTTAATGACTAGAAGTAATAGATGTAAATTCTGAGTTTTATGGTTTTGTACACATGTGTATTTACATAAAAACAGCGCTATATTATATTTCAATATGTTTTAATATGATGTAATAATTGGTACATAAATAATTCTTATAGGAAATTTTTAAAGATTGGCATCATTCCCTATAAACATTGTTAGCGATTGATATAATTCCCTCTGGACAATACTATTAGTTGGTATAATTCGCCACGGATTGGTTCACAAATAATTTCATTTAGAAAATTTTTGAAGGAAAATATTTCTAAATGGAATTTACGGTTAATAAATGGTTATAAATGCTGAAACGGTAAACTTAGATAAAATATGATACAAGAGGGAATAATGACTTCATAGATTTTTGATGTAAGTATAAAATATAGTATAAATCTAGTTAAAAAACTGATTATTTCAAAATTCATATAAAAAATGAGTAGAACAGCTAAAAAAAAGATGATAATACAGAATAAGAAAAAACAAAAAGGTTGAGGTATATACAAACATTTAGTCACGAAAAGTATAGAGTTTTCATAATAAATAACAATAATAAAATAAAAAAGTAAATCAGATTAAGCAAATACATATCGTCACTCAAAAATGATATTTAAAAAATATTCTTTTTTCTATTTTCAAAAATAGAGCAATTTTTATATTTTATTTTAATTCCTTCCCATTTTTAAATGTTTTTTTTTCCTTTAACTTTGGTTTTTTGTTTTTCCTTTGTCTATTCTCGTTTTTTCTTTCTTTTGTTAATTTGTTTGATTTGTTTTTTAATTTTTTTTTTTAGTTTTTTTTTTTTTTTTTCTTTATTCTCTATATTTTTATTTCATTTATTTTTCTTATTTTATCCTTTTTTCTTTCTCTTTCTTTTTTTTTTTTTCAATTTATTTATAAAATTTGTTATGAAAACTAACTTAAGAAATAGCATATTGTGTCTTTTCAAATATTTACGCTTAACTCTTTCCATGGTTTGGTCATCTTCCAAGAAAAACTAGAACAATTATTAGTTTATTTATGTCTTAACAGATTTAAATGTTTTTTTATTTTTTATGAAGACCAGAAGTTGGATACAAAAGGATACATGGGAACAAAAGTCAATGGAGACTACAGTAGGAGAGTACTGGATGTAAATAGGAGAAAGAACAAGCTAGATAAGTTGAGAGATAAAGAATTAGAGAGACAGAAAAACATGAAAGATATCAATGATGTTTTGTTGTCACATGACTCCATGACAGAAGAGATTCAATTCAGCAGTTAGGAAGAAAACTTAAACAAGGACTCTGAAATCAGTGAGGAAGAAGATTTCCTTGGTAACGATCGCAGGTATAGTATTATTTTAATAACATAGTTGTAATTTTTACAAACTAAAGCTGTTTTATTGAAAAGTATATAATTATAAATAGGTAGAAAAATATTATTAAATGATACCTAGGTGCAATTCTGAAGATAGGATAATTCTGACAGTGAATGTTGAAAAGCTCATTGAATGTACTGCTATTCCAGCAACAAGGTCCAATGTTGGTGTATGACTTCATCTGGCAATTTTAAGTGAAGTATTTAAAGCTGGAAGGTATTGAAATTAATGATATACTGCTTTCACAAAGCACAATTCATAGAAAAAAGTTCAAATATGTAGAACTTGAATGAGACTTGGAGTGGATTTCAATAACAAATCATCTTAAAGACCAACGGCTTATTCTTCATTTTGATACTAAACTGTTGGAACAAATTAGCACTGGGCTTAACATTATTCAAAAAATTGAGAGACTTGCAGTCTCAGTGAGCTCCCTGGATAACGATACTATTGAAGACCATCTTTTAGGTGTTGTTCAATGTCTATTTTCAAAGGGAGTTGACCAAGCAGAACAAGTGCACAATCTTTTTGAATATTATGGATGTAAAGAGCAGATCGCTGTGATACAACTGCAAGCTGTGATAACGCTGTGATACAACTGCAAGCAATACAGGCGGAGTCAATGGAGCAGTCCAATTTCTTACAGATATTTTTAAATTACTAATGTTTTGGATAATGTGTAGGAGACACATATATGAAGTACATATATCTCACTATATGGCTGCTCTTATTGGTGAGAAAACTAAAGGTCCAAGAAGAGCTCTTTATGTCAAGCTAAACAACAAGTGGCCCTGAAATCTGTAAGAAAGTTATTGAAGTGAAAAATTTATGTAAATTGGACTGGCAAAGAGATGATCTGAAAATTGGCTCTGTTCTTCGCACTGATGCAGAGGAAGCTAAGACATTTATGACTAATGCAACTACTGAAAAGGTGTTTTTAAGGAATGATTATGGTATTGTTTGTAAGCTTGCCTCTTTCCGTGGAGCAGAAGTACAAGATTTTAAGTTCCTTCAACCTGGTGCCTGCCACCAGGCAAGGTTTTTAGCAGATGCGATCTACATCCTGACTCTTTATATGACCAAAGATATCAGTAATATCTTGACAGAAAATGAACTGCTGCAGTTGAAGGATGCAAGTTAGTTCATTGCAATTTGCTATGTTCCATGGTTTTTGAAAAGTTTTTTAGGATTTCTGGCTCCCTAAAATGATTTGAAAGCTATCCAGACAGCCTATGCATTGAGAAATGTCAGTAAAAAGATTGGAAATGCTTTGCTTCTCAGCATGGGACGCCATACATGGTACTTAACTCTGCAACTCTTTGTTTTGTCTTTTGGTGATGAAGAGGTTCCTTCTGAAACAAAGTTAAAAATGCTGTTAGCTCTGATCGTGTTTGAAGAGCCAAATGAATTTCAGCATTGTAAACCATCAAATGCACAAACTGGAGAGACAGCAGAGCTACCTGAGCTCATTTCTGAGCAAAGCTACTATCTCTTCAAACATTCTAAAATATCAAGAGCAAGTATAAAAGAATGAACCATTCTTTTATACTAGCTCAGAGATCACCTTCAAAATGTACTTTTTGTAGTTAAAAAATCTTGAAAAAACTTGACTAAGAGTATGACCAAAAAAGGGCTTGGGAACTGTTCAAAAAGTTAAATTTGTTAAAAAATAGTTTTTATGTATTTTCATATTTATAAATATAAATAGTTTTTTATATTTTCATATTTATAAATATAAACGATCAAGTTAAATAGTAGCGAAAACAATTAAAAATGATTTATACACAAAAATTGTGTTTTCTATTAATATTAAGCCAGCTTAGCATTAAAACCGTAAAACTCAGATTTTATATCTAGCACAAAATAAAACCGTCAAATTGTTTTCAAGACTTAATTAGGTCACATAGAATGGGAATCAGTAGAGAGCTTTTTTTTGTGTGGGGGGGACACCCAAATAACCATGTTCCATCCACTTTAGTAATATCAAAAACTTCATCAAGGGGTTTGTGGCTTTCCGCTTGACACATTCATCATAACATTTCAGTATTTTATCAAGCTTTGCTCGTATAACTTGATTAGATACATGAGGAAAAATCTGTTTATTCTTCCACAATTTGGTGACTTCTTTGGAAATTTCTGCTATTTATTGCTCTTTTCTTCCTTTGATTTTTGGTCCAAGGAAATGGTAGCATCCGATAATTTGCTTTTGGAAAGGCATTCTGCACTTTTCTTCCAGTGAATAATCTTCCAAATGGACCATTCTTCTTTTTTTATGAGAGTCTTCAAATTTTACCAGATTATTAGTCCAGACATCCTTGTTCTTCTGAATGCTATTATCGCTAGACTTGTACGATGCAATGTGTTGCTTCTGTAATAACTATAAAATTAGATGAGCAGCTACATATAGTCTAAAATGTTCTAGAATATTCCAGAATGTTCTAAATTGTTCTAGAATGTTCCAAAATATTTTAAATTGTTCTAGAATGTTCTAAATTGTTCCAGAATGTTTGAAATTGTTCTAGAATGTTTAAAGTCTTCTAAAATATTCTGTTATTTTTCAAAATGTTCTAAAGTTCTAAACACTTCTAATCTATACAAGTTTTAAATGATTTGCAGGAAAACCACACATATTGTTAGTAGCAGTAACAAGATTAAATAAATGACGAAACGTAATTTGAATTGCAGGGTGTTTTTTTTACAACCAAGAGGAATTGAACATGCTTTCAATGTTTTCTAATAAAAGTTCATCGATTTGTGACACAAAAAACTAACTTTTTTTTTTTTTAAATTAAAAAGTCATAACCCTAATGAACATACTTAAGCTTGGAGTTAGCACAATACATGAAAGTGTTATTTCTGAAACATCAAAAAATCCTGTGGGCCGCCCTGAGTGTGATTACCCATCAGAAGTATGTTTTAATTAAACATCAAACTAATTAAACTTGCAGTGTAATTAAATCATAATTTCATCACTTTTTCAACAAAACAAAATTTCTGAAAAGATAAAGAAATAACTTTGCTTATCTCTGAAAAAGTAACTATGACTTTTATTTGCTAAAACTCCAAGGTATTCTATTAGGATATATTAACATATATTAATATTCCTTAAGTTTTATTTGCAATCTTTAAGGTCATTTACACATAATAGTTTGTTCCCAGTTGATATCAAAAGCAGAATTATTTCAAAAAATGAAATCTTCTAGTTAACATTATTTGACACTAATTTATGAATCAATAAAATTATCATAAAAGTTATAAAATTAAAATGTGGCAGTTATGAGTGAGCACTTGCTTTTAAGCAAGAAATACTAAGTTTGATCACCATCACGCCTCTGGTTTGTGTTTCGAAATTAAAGAGTTAAGAGTGTACCATAATTTAAAAAAAAAAATTGAAAATAAAAAACCTTGATTGGACTGTTTTCCTTCTTCATCATCAGATACTTCTAAATAAACATTTATTTATTGTATGTATATATATATATATATATATATATATATATATATATATATATATATATATATATATATATATATATATATATATATATATATATATACGTATATATACGTATATATATATATATATATATATATATATATATATATATATATATATATATATATATATATATATATATATATATATATATATATATATATATATATATATATATATATATATATTATATATAAACAAAATTGTTATTTTTGGTTTTATTACATAAAAATTGTGTTTTTTAAGAAAAAATGAAAAAAATGCATTTTTATTGTTTTTTTATGATAATCTTGACAAATAAGTTAAAAATATTTCGAAATGAATAATATTTTTGAAATATTTATATAATTTCGCTTCATTTGAGTACCAGGTTGACATATTTTTGAAAAACTTTTTTTTCGAAAATATTAGGGACCCATTAAATATTCGAGGGTCTTGAGGGACCCCTTAAAATTTTTTTTATTCAAAAAAAATTTAAACCTAGTATTTTTGTATTAGATAGAACACATTTAGGGGGTGAGAGCATATTATTTTCAAAAATGTTGTTTTTTGGGACACCCTAATATATATATATATATATATATATATATATATATATATATATATATATATATATACACACTACCATTCATAATTATTCAAATGACATTAACTTAAATTAAAAAAGCCATTTTTTATTTAACTATTTTTTATGTTTTTTTTTGCACTAATAGATAATTTAAAAGTATTTTGGTTAAAATACTTTGATAAAAATCAAAAGAATAAAAATGCTTAAGGAGACAAAACTTCATAAAAAATGGACCATCAATGACTGTAAATGCGGACCAACATGTTTTACATCTTTGGTTTCAAGATAAGATTGTTTGTCTAGAAAAAAAAAATTATTGAATTTATTATAAAATAGTGTGCATTATTGACTGTAAAACATGGGGGATGTAGTGTTAAGGTGTGGGGCTGTTTTGGTTAGAATGCCACAGGTGACTGTATGAAAATAGAGGGAGTAATGACAAAAGTAATTTACTTTTACATTTAAAAAATTATGCTACACCTTCGGAAAGATGGATTAATGAGAAGCTATTCATTTTTTTAGATGAAAATGATTTGAAGCTTAAATCTAAAACATATTTTTAAAAAAATTTTTGAAGTTATTTGACTGAGTTCAAGAATGATCAAATATTAAACAAAATGATTTAGCCTCCGCTTCTCTTTATCGTGCTTGCCATTTCCTTACTTCTGATTCTATTCTCTACCTCTACAAATCTCTTATTCGTCCCTGTATGGAATAATGTTGTCATATTTGGGCTGGTTCTTCTAACGATTCACTTTCTCTTCTTGACAAGGTCCAAAAACGCATTGTAAATGTTGTTGGACCTGGACTATCTGCTAAGCTTAAGCCTCTTTCCCATCGTCGTAAAGTTGCATCTCTTTCTCTTTTCTACAAATACTATCATGGTCACTGCTCAAAGGAGTTATCATCTCTAGTTCCATCAACTAAAATTCATTCTCATTTTACTCATCATTCAGCTAAGTCTAATTCGTTTACTGTATCTGTCCCTGCATGCTCTAAAAACTTTTATTCATCTAGTTTTTTTCCCCGCACTTCAATCCTTTGGAACTCTCTCCCATCTTCATGTTTTCCTGACTCATACAACCTTCAACTTTTCAAGTCTTCTGTCAACGGTTTCCTTGCTCTATAACTCTGTTCTTTTTTTTCCTAGTAACTCCCAACTTAATAGTGGTTGCTTGCAGCCTTGTTGGGAGTGAATACAAATAAAAAAAAAATTATAATAAAAAAAAATAAACATATAAAAATATGAATTAAACTTTGCTTAAAGAATTTTTATGTTTTTATAAAGTATTTTAAAAGTTTCACTGCAGCATTCTCCCAACTGCATTACTAACTATATAATATATTAATTATATACCATAATTTATTTATATACTAAAGATATTAGAATAAAATAGATAACTGAATAAAACTATTAACTACAAAATAATTAAACTATAAGTAAATAATTAGCTGTAAATTATTGAAATTATAAAAAAATGAAATAAATTTAGTAACTATTTAAAAAATTATAACCAGATTCATCTGTTCCCATGCTTTGTAACCATTTTTGTGCATTCCTTCCAATAACGATATAGCTGCACCAATTGCCAGGAATGAGAGATTCATTGTTTAGAGAAGTTTTAATGCTGTCAGCCTACAGAACATGAAATATTCTTAAATATAATATGTATACAAAAGATTTTAACTTTGATATATAATACAGAAATATTAGTATATATACAGTCTATAATACTAAATATTAGTATGTATACAGTTCATCTTAAGAATTAACTTATTTACTAATTCCAAAAATTATTAATGTGAAAACTTAGCACATTAATCATTACTTAGATTAGAAGAAAAAAATGTTATGCAGCTCAACTTTAAGTTTTACTAATATACTGTCATCTCTGTTTGATATTGCAACATGAGATGTAGAAGATGTAAGAAAAATCTCTTTTGATATCAATAGTTAGATCTTAGATTTTCTCTCAATTCAGCATCAATTAAAACAGCAATATTTAGGTTAAACAAAATTAGAGCAACAAGACAAAAGTATTTTATTTTATATTATTATATATCTATAATACTATAAAACAAATAACATATAATAAAAATAAAATAGTAATAAAATACTTTAACAGTGTAATAATTACTAGAGTAGTAAAAGAGAGCAAAAATAGGATAAACATATATAATATAGAAAAAAACATTTTAGCTGTAGCTAAAGTACTACAAGATTACAACTTGAACGAAATTTTAAAAAGCACAGTAGGTCAGATAATAAAATACTGTAACAAGTTTCAGATGATATTAAAAAAATACTTAGTTGACTCCTTCAGATCTCAGTGTTGATGATTACTAGCCTTTGATTTGTAAAGACTCCAATAGTCACATGCTTGGCTTAGGAATATACATAGGCATCAATTCACCTAATTATCCTGAAATCAGGTTTGAATCTTTTGATTATACTTTTATGTGCTTCTGTTTTGCACTTCTTCTCAAACCTTTCTCTTTATTGCTCTCCTTCTTCTTAAGATTGCACTCTTTTAGATCTAATACCTGACCAAATCTTTCAGATCTAATACCTGACCAAATCTTTCAGATCTAATACCTGACCAAATCTTTCAGATCTAATACCTGACCAAATCTTTCAGATCGAATACCTGACCAAATCTTTCAGATCAAATACCTGACCAAATCTTTCAGATCGAATACCTGACCAAATCTTTCAGATCTAATACCTGACCAAATCTTTCAGATCTAATACCTGACCTAATCTTTCAGATCTAATACCTGACCAAATCTTTCAGATCTAATACCTGACCAAATCTTTCAGATCAAATACCTGACCAAATCTTTCAGATCGAATACCTGACCAAATCTTTCAGATCGAATACCTGACCAAATCTTTCAGATCGAATACCTGACCAAATCTTTCAGATCGAATACCTGACCAAATCTTTCAGATCGAATACCTGACCAAATCTTTCAGATCTAATACCTGACCAAATCTTTCAGATCTAATACCTGACCAAATCTTTCAGATCGAATACCTGACCAAATCTTTCAGATCAAATACCTGACCAAATCTTTCAGATCGAATACCTGACCAAATCTTTCAGATCTAATACCTGACCAAATCTTTCAGATCTAATACCTGACCTAATCTTTCAGATCTAATACCTGACCAAATCTTTCAGATCTAATACCTGACCAAATCTTTCAGATCAAATACCTGACCAAATCTTTCAGATCGAATACCTGACCAAATCTTTCAGATCGAATACCTGACCAAATCTTTCAGATCGAATACCTGACCAAATCTTTCAGATCGAATACCTGACCAAATCTTTCAGATCGAATACCTGACCAAATCTTTCAGATCTAATACCTGACCAAATCTTTCAGATCTAATACCTGACCTAATCTTTCAGATCTAATACCTGACCAAATCTTTCAGATCTAATACCTGACCAAATCTTTCAGATCGAATACCTGACCAAATCTTTCAGATCGAATACCTGACCAAATCTTTCAGATCGAATACCTGACCAAATCTTTCAGATGTAATACCTGACCAAATCTTTCAGATCTAATACCTGACCAAATCTTTCAGATCGAATACCTGACCAAATCTTTCAGATCAAATACCTGACCAAATCTTTCAGATCGAATACCTGACCAAATCTTTCAGATCGAATACCTGACCAAATCTTTCAGATCTAATACCTGACCAAATCTTTCAGATCGAATACCTGACCAAATCTTTCAGATCAAATACCTGACCAAATCTTTCAGATCGAATACCTGACCAAATCTTTCAGATCTAATACCTGACCAAATCTTTCAGATCTAATACCTGACCTAATCTTTCAGATCTAATACCTGACCAAATCTTTCAGATCAAATACCTGACCAAATCTTTCAGATCAAATACCTGACCAAATCTTTCAGATCGAATACCTGACCAAATCTTTCAGATCTAATACCTGACCAAATCTTTCAGATCAAATACCTGACCAAATCTTTCAGATCGAATACCTGACCAAATCTTTCAGATCTAATACCTGACCAAATCTTTCAGATCTAATACCTGACCTAATCTTTCAGATCTAATACCTGACCAAATCTTTCAGATCTAATACCTGACCAAATCTTTCAGATCAAATACCTGACCAAATCTTTCAGATCGAATACCTGACCAAATCTTTCAGATCGAATACCTGACCAAATCTTTCAGATCAAATACCTGACCAAATCTTTCAGATCTAATACCTGACCAAATCTTTCAGATCGAATACCTGACAAATCTTTCAGATCTAATACCTGACTAAATCTTTCAGATCGAATACCTGACCAAATTGACTATGGCTTTTCTCTTTATTCCTATCCCAAAATTGTTGTTATTGGAGACTTTAATGCTTATCACACTAAATGGCTTGGCTTTAACGCCACTGAACTAGAGCACTAAAGCAAGAACTTCTGCATTTATCAATCTCTTACTCAAAAAAATTAACTTTTTGACTAGTTTTCCAGACAACCCTAACTTGATTTGTATCTCGTCTCTGACACTAACTAGTGTTCAGTTTCTCCTTTTTTTCTCTTAGGTGGTTCTGACCATGCAATGATCTGTATAAATCTTTCATCTTGTATTTCTTTTTCAAACTCACCCTATTATCGCACTACTTACTACTACCCTAAAGCTGACTGGGGTTCTTTTCCTGATTTTCTTTATGATGGTCCTTAGGCTGATATCTTTTCTCTCTCTCAGCTGATAAATGCACCTCCTACATAACCACATGAATTCAGGCAGGAATGGAAGTTTTATTCTTTCTCATTGGTTCCTAGTCAAGCCTCATTCTACTCCATGGTTTCTACCTTCTTGTGCAGCTGCTACACCTAATCGTAAAAACAACTCTCTTGAGAACAAAGGTCTATTTATCATTGCAAATAAAACATGTAAAAAGGTGCTGTCTGGTGATAAGTTCCATTATTCACTAAATTTAAACAAGTTAACCCATTGTTAGACACTCAAATAACTCCAGCTTCTGTTGCTAAAATCATAACACAATTTAACTCTTACACGGTCCAGCCAACATTCCTGTCATAGTCTTACAAAATTGTTCTCCAGAACTCTCTTTAATATTCTGTAAATTATTTAATAAGTGCTTGACTGAGTCTTGTTTTCCTACCTGTTGAAATATGACATCTGTGGTTCCAATTTTTAAAAAATTTGGAGAATGTTCTGACCATTTCAACTATTTTCTGATCAGTCTTATATCTGTTATTAGCAAGGTTTTCGAATTTTTAATCTACAAATTTCTCACATCCCATTTGAGTCAAATAACTTATTGTCAATGAATATGGTTT